>SJYA01001578.1:3914108-3999592 GCA_006410615.1 Neotragus moschatus | reverse complement strand
TGTTTATTAATTTGCTGCACTGGGTTGTACTTGTGGCACGTGGGATCTTCCATCTTTGTTGCAGCACTTGGAATCTGTAGTTTCAGCATTTGAACTCTTGGTTGCGGCATGTGGGATCTAGTTCCCAGGCCAGGGATCAAACCCAGGTCTCCTGCATTGGGAGCTCTGAGTCTTACTCACTGGACCACCAGGGGAATCCCCCTCTGCCTTTTCTAAAACCAACTTGAACATCTGGAATTCACAGTTCACGTATTGCTGAAGCCTGGCTTGGAGAATTTTGAGCATTACTTTTACTAGCACGTGAGATAAGTGCAATTGTACGGTAGTTTGAGCATTCTTTGGCATTGCCTTTCTTTGGGATTGGAATGAAAACTGACCTTTTCCAGTCCTGTGGCTGCTGCTGAGTTTTCCAAATTTGCTGGCATATTGAGTGCAGCACTTTCACAGCATCATCTTGCAGGATTTGAAATAGCTCAACTGGAATTCCATCACCTCCACTAGCTTTGTTTGTGGTGATGCTTCCTAAGGCCCACTTGACTTCACATTCTAGGCTGTCTGGCTCTAGATGGGTGATCACATACAGTTTAATATTTTTTCAATTTTGGAGTATAGTTGATTGACAGTGTGTTTCAGCTGTACAGTAAAATGATTGAGTTGTACATATTCCCATACAGTTTTTCTGATTTTCCCATTTAAGTTTTTGCAGAGTTCCCTGTGCTATACAGTAGGTCCTTGTTGGTCATCTATTTTAAATATATCAGTGTGTGCATGTCAATCCCAAATTCCCCATCTGCCCCTCCCCCTCATCTTTCCCCCACCGTGCTAACCATAAGTTCTTTCTCTAAGTCTCTTGAGTCTGTTTTGTTATTAAGTTCATTTGTTTTATTGTTTTAAGATTTCACAGATAATCAGTATGGGACTGGAGGTCTTAATGGTGCTGAAGAGAAGGTATTATGGGAATAAGGCTGAGAATTAGGTATCAAAGACTAGAGTGTTGAAACTTAAGATTGTAGGAGTAATTAAGTATCTGGAAATGACCGTAGAAGTATATTACTGAATTAGAATGTCATTGAAGGCTAAATTAGAATGTTGATGAGTTGAGAAATTGAAACAGATTTTGGTCTGATTATTAGATGGACTGTACACAGAAGATGCTGTTAGTAGGAAGTGAAGTAAGAGCCTGAGTCCAGTGCTGAAGTCCTGCTTTTAGAGATTTGGTGGGGAGCTTGCTTCCTTCCAAACTATGTGGTACATGTAGGAGTTTTGGAAAAGAGCTTCTTCATGGTATCATCTTGGCCCCAAATCCTTGGGAGATCCAGGTTCAGTGAAGATAAAGTTCCAGAATATAAAGATGAGCTTTGAATTCTTTCTTCAAGACCAAGGGTACAGTCTAACAAGAATCTGCTGTATCTGGCTTTCCTAGGCCTAGCTAGGCTCCATGTTCAGATCTGCCATTGATAGTAAAACAGTTATATTATATTATGTGTGCTTAGTCACTTAGTTGTGTCCCACTCCTTGTGACTCCCCGGACTGTAGCCCACCAGGCGATTCTCTCCAGGCAAGAATACTGGTGTGGGTAGCTTCCAGGGGATCTTCCCACCCCAAGTCTCCCATATTGCCAGCAGATTCTTTACCAGTTGAGCCACCGGGGAAGCCCAAGAATACTAGCATGGGTAGCCTATCCCTTCTCCAGAGGATCTTTCCAACCCAGGAGTCAAACGTGTCTCCTGCATTGCAGGGCGTTTCTTTTCCAGCTGAGCTACCAGGGGAGCCCAAAAGTTGTATTATTTGACTATTACTGTGTGCCAGGCACTGTGCTAAGAATTTTCCTTGTATTTTCATTTATTCTTTTACCAACTCAGAGTTTGGTGCTCTCATTCCCATTTTAAGATGAGGAAGTCTAGATGTCTTGCCTAATGATTTCACAGCTAGTATGTGGCAGAGCTGAGAGATGAAAGCAGGCAGACTGACTCCAGAGTTTGCATATCCCTTGATTTGGAGAACATAGGCAGCAAAGGAGTGACAGCTTGCTCAGTGTCTTTGGCGGAAATGATGCTGTGAAAATTGTCCTGGTAGCTGGAGGGAATTTTCCCCAAATGATTAGGAATCAGTATTAGAGGAAGATTTGTAAATGGTGACTCTTTTAGGGCTTCCCTGGTGGCACAGCTGATAAAGAATCTGCCTGCAATGTGGGAGACCTGGGTTTGATCCCTGGATTGGGAAGATCCCCTGGAGAAGGGGACAGCAACCCCCAAATATCCCTGTTCCACAGGAGAGATTGGAGAAGAGGAACCAGAAATAAGGGTGGTAACAGTAACCCTCATGTGCCAAGGTCCCTGTGAAGCAATGAGGTGTTGAAGTCGCAGGGGGTTTAAGGACACAGGGTAGGTTTCAAACTGTTCAGGAACAAATCACACCAGGAATAATTCTTAGAAATCCGGTACCTAGAAGTCATTCTGACCAGGGGTTGGCCCCTCTTTCTTACCAAATCAAAGTCATTTCTTTTATACAGAGACTTCACAGTGTTCATCAACACCTAGACACTTAGGGATGGAAAGGGGGTTGGGGTTATATAGAGAGTCTTACATGTTTCCAGAACACTTCTGTAATCATTACAACCCAAATGTTCAAACAACTGAGTCATTTTGGCAATTCTTGCTTGTTTTCTCCAACCCTCCAGAAAACCACTTAGCTGGTGAACTGATTGCCTTTCCTTACTTGAAAATTTCAAAAGCATCCTTAATGTATTTATTAAACCTGTTAATACTTACAGTTACTTTAAACTGGAGCCTATCAAAGTTTTTTTTTTCTCAAGTATATCTGCCCTCAGGGAAATTTTCTAATCCATGACGGTGGCTGTGTGGTATTCTAGCCTGAGTTATACAATTTAAAATGTAATTCTCAACCATAGGAAAGTTAGCAGCCTTGTTTTGTGGAAAGTTCTTGTTGATATGGGAGGCAGTGCAATATGCTTATTTTAATAATACAAAATTTTCAAGTCACATGCCATGGCATACGTTAGTGTCTTAGAAAATAGTTTTTTGAAAACAATGTAGTCTACATGTTACCAGTATAAAACAAGAAACTAAAGCAATTCTCTTTTCCTTCCAACAAAACCTTGATCCCACACCAGTCCTCCTGCCAAAGTAGATGAGCCAGAAGTATGAAAGGCAACAGTTGCTCTGCTAGAAGTGAGGCAATCAAAAACATCCAGAATGTTCTGTGTGATAACAGTGTGCGCCTTTCCAACACAGAATAATGATTGTTTGTAGTCATTGAGCTTTTAGCTTGTGTTATTGCTCTTGTGCTCTCCTCTCTAAGCTTATATCCCTGACAATAAGAGAAAATCTAAATTTTCTATTTTAAAACTACAGCCTGGCTGTGTGTTTTCCTTTATACTGACCAAGCTGTGACATGTAAGCAGCTTTTCTCAGAAGTACAACAGGGACAGAAAGGGCAGACATGCTCCAGCAGAGCTTTCAAGTCTGATGATGCTTTCAAGGACTCAGTGGAGCAGCAGTTAGAAGCACTGAGCTCAGAGATCCTGGGGGGCAGGCTTGGGAGCCCAAGACTGAAGGCTGGCTCCAAGTGAACAGCGGATAATAATAAACAGTCATGTCAGACTCTCTTCTGAGTTCTGATGTGCTCTGTTCCTCAGTAGTGTCTGACCTTGCAACCCCATGGACTGAATCCCACCAGGCTCCTCCACCCATAGGATTTCCCAGGCAAGGATACTGGAGTGGGGTGCCATTTCCTACTCCAGGCGATCTTCCCAACCCAGGGATCAAACCCCTGTCTCTTGCATCTCCTACATTGGGAGGCATTCTTTACCACTAGCGCCACCTGAGCCCAAAGCTCCTGACAGCATCCACTCTTAATCACAACCACAGGAAGAAGCTGTTTGGATATAACTGTCACAGTTTTGATTTGTGTCACCACCATACTCTATTCCAGGAGACCTGTGTGTGCTTGCTGAGGTTACCCATCCTAGAATACTGCTTGCAGGGAACTTATATAGTAGTTGCGATAGTATATATGTGCATGTACACACACGTTTGTATGTATACCTTCAACAGCGAAGCAGACATCGCAGTAGTTTATAGTCCCGTCAGAATGGGAAGAGAGACCTTGCCGCCATTTGGGTTTGGTAAGAATCTGTGTTTAAACCCTGTCATCACCTTGCTTTCCCATCTTTATATGAGGCGGTGCTCATATTGTCTTCCCAGGGTACGTTACATACACACCTTTTCAGCGATCGTGTATGCATGTTGTAGTTCATCAGTACTTAGATGGTTTATGTGCACTCGTCTCAGTGCAGATTTAGCTGCCAGCACCTATCTCTGACTTAAAGTTTGTAAGCCTTTGCTGAAATGAAGTTGGTCTGGAGGTGAAATTTGCGGTGCAGCTCGTTTACATGCATATAAGTGCATTTAACGTGGATGTGCCTGTGTAAAGTCACGGATACCAGAGGCCTTACCATGTGTGCCAGACACTGAGTTGTACAAAAGTGAGAGGCCACAAGATGGCAAGCTAACACTGGAAAGCATGTGTGTAGTTAGGGTCCAAAAATAGAACAAGAAATGACATTTTCATGGTTTTTATTTCTTTTTATTTATACTTTGTAAAGGACATGGGCTGATATGTGGTGGTCATCTATATTTTTGAATACTTACGATTGGAATAACTATTGAAACAGTTTTAAAAATTGGGAGATGACTATATCAGCTGTGATTCATTTTAGGATAAGTAGGCCACAGTTTACAGTAGAAACAGACTAGAGTCACCTTGCATGGATTATGCGTATTTTTAACTTTTCCCAAAGCACTAGTCAAAAAATCTGGTTTTGATAAAAAGATAGTTCGTGTTTCCTGTATATGCAAGGGAAACTTGGAAATGTGACTTTTAAACTGAGCATGTTGCCATTCCCAACAAAATCAGAATCAGCAAAATCAGAATTCGTTGCCTAACAAAGTAGAAAAACGAAATAATTGGCTGTAGCACAGTTGGTTGTTAGTGGAATACCAATATTCCAAAGATCTTTGAAACTTTGTACAGGAAGATTCTGGAAGGCTAGATTTGGAGTTTTAAAAAATTGAATTCTTGCTCTGTCATTTCATTTAACACTATGGATTAAGCCCTTAAGGTATGATGATGAAGGCCTTGACTTTTGCCTGCATTCAGTATACTTATAATGTAGAATGGGGTTAAGAAAACAAGCAAATAATGTAGGAAGAAGTGATATAATAAAGCCATGTGCTAATTACGATATCATTTTTAAAAGTAACATCTATATGCTGATGCTTCACGTGGATCATCTCATTTAATTTGTTCAACAACCCTATGAGATAGGTATTACCTAGCCCCATTTTACAGCAAAAATTTGCTCTCTAGTAGAAATACTTGATCTAAGCTTTGAAATGAAATTAGGATTTCTCAAGCTGGAGAAAAGAAGGATAGAATAATACAAAATATTGATTACCTTACATGTCACTATAATATACCTATGATTTTAAAGACAGATAAATCTTATAATCATTTCTGTGGAACTTCCTAAATTGTTTGTTATACAAGAAGGTCTTATTATTGTACATGCCATTTCTTTTTTAAGGTGATTCTCTTAATTATCAGAGATCTTTCTACAATATTAGGTTTATATAGTAATATAATCAGTATAATGTCTCACTTTGCATCCACACAATATATGTTCTAGATACAAGAACCACAATCTGGACCTTGGGGAATTCAAAGGAAATATTGAACTCATCTAGCTATACCTCCCATTCAGTCCAGCATTATTCTTGATCATCTCTTTCAGTGTTATTTAGGAATCTCACTGCTTTATCAGGCAGTCATTTAAATAACAGGCAGTTCAAATCAATAGAATGTTTCTATATTAGGTAAAAATCTTCATGATGTTCACCCATTGGTCCTGGTTCTCAAATCTTGGAACACGAAATGATGGAAGCATGCCTCCTCTGTCTTCATCCTAATCACTAATGTGAATGTAGTGAGGAACTGTTTTTGTCTGTAAATAAAAGGCTAACAAGTCAGTGACTTCCATAAGGTGGAAGTTAAGTTCTCTCTCACATAACAACAAAAATAAAAGCATGGAGGGACTTCTCTGGTGGTCCAGTGGTTAAGAATCTGCCCTCCAATGCGAGGGAAGTGAGTTTGATCCGTGCTTGGGAAAAGAAGATCCCACACGCCACAGAGCAGCTAAACCCACACACTTAGGAGCCATGTGCTGCAACAAAGACCTCCCATGCTGCAACTAAGACACCAAGCAGCCAAAATAAGTAATAAAATATTATAAAGGCATAGAGACGCGGTGCAGAGCTGATGGCGATTCCATATTGCATCACCAGTGTCCCAGCGGCTATCTTTCTACTCCTTTATCCATAAGGTCCATAAGCAGCTCCAACTATGATGTCTCAGGCAGAAAGAGGATGGGGAACAAAAAACATTCAAGGTAGTTCAGCCCCACTTTTTAACTCTTCCCCAAAGCATCAGTCACAATATCTTGTTTTGACAAGAAGGTTCTCACCCTGCTAACTGTGTGCAAAGGAGACTTGGAGATGTGCTTTTTTTAAGCAGGGGACATTGGCATCCCCAGCAAAATCAGAATTCTTTTAGGTGGAGAGGAATAAATAGATAAAAGATGGAAGAGGCAAGAGGAACACTTTTTTTTTTTTCCCAGAAACACTGTGCTTCTCAGTACTATGGACCTAAAAAGCTGTGGCAATACAAAGATGTGAAGAGATGAATTAGATAAGATTCTCAGCCTTGGTCACAGTCAGGAGTTTAATTAATGTGATTAGGAGCAGTCTTCTCTAGGAAGATTGGCTTATCAGGTTTGCTAATCTACAGAAAGTCAAGTCTCAAGTTACTGTACTTACTCTCCTTTGAGATAAATACTTTTTTTTTTTATTAAAATTTTCCATCTCAGGTGTACATGAGTTACTTTTTAATTGAAGTCACTTGGCTAACCTAATGATTCATACTTCTTTTAGTAACGAGATTGATGATCATCAATTTAGTTAATGACATGTTTATAGCAAGAATGTGGATATTGTGTTGCTTATTTATCACTAAAAATTAATTTAAAAATTTGTCTCCTCTGCCTCACTCTACTGTAGTTTTAACAGTGATTTTTAACAGTGACCTTTTCCTAAGGGTCAGGACCCTGCAGTCTACTTCTTCAACTTCCTGTTCTGCACAGATGAGTAGAGTCTGCCTCAATTCTGTACCATAGTTGTCCTATCAATCTCTTCTCTGATAGCAGGCATAATGTCTGAAAAAACTTTAAGATAAAAATAAGTTAACAGAAATTACATATATTACTTTGATCTGAACATGTTTTCTTTTTCCTTTTAATAAAACATTAGGTTTCCATAGCTGGAGAAGGATCTAATACTTCACCTGTAAGTAGAGGGACTGTTGACTTACACACTCATTTCCCTTTGCTTTCAGACACAATATGTGGGTACATTATAGAATTTTGAAAGCTCATCTTTGTCTTCTTGGAGTCAGAAAGTTGTTTACTAGACCGTCTGGCACAAGAAGGACTTCCCAGGTGGCTCAGAAGGTAAAGAATCTGCCCACAATGCAGGAGACATGGGTTAGATCCCTGGGTCGGGAAGATCTCCTGGAGAAGGCAATGGCTACCCACACCAGTATTCTTGCCTGGAGAATTCCATGGACAGAGGAGCTTGGCAGGCAGGATAGCTCTGTGGAAAATTCTCAGAACTCGCCACAAACACCAATGCCTTTTATAGCTGAAGGAGGATTTGCTTTGGAGAGAAGACCCAAATTTATACTGAAGAAAGAGCTGCTGGCAAGTCTCTTCCAGAACACCTCCCTTGGGCTTCTGTCATTAAAATTCAGTTGAACGCTGACGCGTTTTGTCTCCACAGGCTCCACCTCTGCTTGCTTTCCTCACCAGATTTTCAGAGCTGTGAAATGGCCTCTCGTTTATACTGTCATACTAAATATACAAATAAAATGTAAACTAGGGATGAATTCAATCAATGTTTATGGAAAGTGTTACATACCTGTGATGAGATATGAGCCAGAAGTATTTTGAGATGGGGCTCTTTGGGGTTTTCAATTGCTTTGTTTATTAAAAACTTAAAAGCAAAAGTACATGCAAAACGAAAAGATTTATAAAGACAAAGTTCATCTCGCCTCTTATTGTAACCAGTGTTGACATCCTTCCCATTCTTTCTTCCTATTGACAGAAAAATTCTATACATACACGTGTCAAAGTTAGAGTGCTTGAAACCTGAAAAGGAAAGGCTGATACGAATCATACCTCTTTTTTCTAGTATACAGGGAAGAAATTTTTGGAGAACATGAATTTTATTAGGACTCTCTTAGTTGCAAGATTCAGAAACTTTATTTAAACCAATTTAAACAAAAATGAGGACTTACCTTCCATGTAAATAAACTGTAGAAAGGGTAGGGTGGAGCCAGTGTTAGGGACAGTAGGATTGAAGAATTGAACATCCTCAGGTCTTTGCCTTTCGCCCACCTCCTCTCTAGTCTCTGCAGTCTGTCTGAAGAAAGCTGGCTTAATTTCCTTGGGAAGATGGGAACCATAACCACTTGCATGCCTAGGCATTGTTTCATCCAAGAACTTGAAAAAAAGATTTTTTTCCCTCCAGCTCCGATTAGAAGAAACCCTGTGGCCAGGGGCAAAAATCTGTAACCAGAAAGATTTTTGTGAAAAAGTACAAGAAAGACAAAATTGTTGCAAATCAAGAATGAAAGTGAAAAGTGTTATTTGCTCAGTTGCATCCAACTCTTTCAGACCCCATGGATTGTAGCCTGCCAGGCTCCTCTGTCCATGGAATTATCCCAGGCAAGAATAATGGAGTGGGTAGCCATTCCTTTCTCCAGAGGATCTTTGCAATTCAGGGATTGAACCCACATCTCCTGCATCATAGGCAGATCCTTTACCATCTGAGCCACCAGGGAATGGCTTGAAATAAATCTTTATTGATCTGGAAGCCTGGTGTGGTGAGCAGGTGGTTTAAGGGAGACCTATGGTGATTTTTAACTCTGCTTTTACTAGATGAGTATCTGAAAAAGGCAACTGCGTTTTGGGATCTCACTTTTTTCTCTGTCTGCTTCCTGGGCACCAAAAACAACCAGGGGGTTAAATGAGGTGGTACATTAATAAATACAGGACACAGGTGTGAAGTACTCCATGGCACTTTCACCTCCACCCTCCTTAATAGAAGCAGAAATTTTCTTGAGATGGGAATTATGTATCTCTAAAGATGCACAACACAGTGTCTTGCTTCTATTAATTGTTGCTCAATAAATATCAAAGTATCCATAAGAGAAAGAACAAAGAAGGCAAAATTTAACTGCCAGTTTTTCTCAAATGCTTTGAGTCTTCCCTGACACCCAGACAGCTTCCAGAATGTATGGGAAACTCATTTTGTAAATTAAGCTTTAAAGAAAAAAATTATCCCCCTTTCTATCTAAACAACTTCATGCATGGCCTTTACTTCCATTAGCTTTAACTCTTCTCTGTATGCAAAATGGAAAAGCACAAATGCACATATGTTTTCAATCCTTTTAGCTTGAGCAGACTTTGTTGTCATAGGTGAAGAGGCTGAAGTCCCCAAAGACATTTTGACAGCAAATTCATCCTCAGACTGAAAAATTCCCTGACCTCCCTCCCAGTTCTGTCCACAGAACCCTATTTTCTAGATTCCATGCCATGATCAGGGCCTCCAAAACCTTAGACCTCTGTTAACTGCAGATATATATATATATATATATATATTATATATACACACATATATATATCATATATCCTAAAGGAATATATATATATGTATATATATAATATATATTAAAGCTTTCAGTGGTTACCTGCATTTGTGATGGTCACCTGTTTTCATATCACAAGGTGAAGTATATAAGTGCCTGAGTCCAGCAGTGACCTGTGGAATGAACTGGAGGAAAGCGGACCACAAAGTTCACATCCTCTCTGCTTTCCAAGACAAGTCTTTAGGACAGATTACAACTGTTGTTGGTGGTATGGTCTGTGGGCTACATGACACAACCTTTGTTAACACATGAATTGTAACGAGACATTGTAGGTTAAAGGAGGGAAGACCATGGAAGACATGACATAATCGGTTTTTGTTAAAATTACATTTTTATTCACTGACTTTTTGTTTAAAAAAAATCCCAGCGGCAAAGAATGATTTCTGAGCTATCTTTACCAGGCAGGGTTGCAAATCCTATTCTAAAATTGTCATAACAAGTTTTATTTCACAGAATAATCCTGCCCAGTGCAGCCAAGTAATGATATTGATGACAGCCAAGTAACACCACAATGTCACTTTATTTTTATTCTGGAGAAATGCACATGTGTTAGCATATTAAATCCAAAAAAGTAGGAAAGTAAAAGCAATAGGCTTCAAATCAAGTAATAATAAACATCTTTTTTTTTTTTTTTTACATTTTTTTACACTAACAGGAAGGCTGCAGTCCATGGGGTTGCTGGGGATCGGACACGACTGAGCGACTTCACTTTCACTTTTCACTTTCTTGCATTGGAGAAGGAAATGGCAACTCATTCCAGTGTTCTTGCCTGGAGAACCCCAGGGATGGAGGAGCCTGGTGGGCTGCCATCTGTGGGGTCACACAGAGTCGGACACGACTGAAGTGACTTAGCAGCAGCAGCAGCAACAGCATAGTACACTGCTATCTATCCTAGAGGGAGATGTACCAGCAAACTGGGCAAACCGTGACCCTTGTGAATTCCTGCTTGTAGAAAGGTCCAACAATACGGAAATTTACAAAATCATTGAGTGTTCTATGGTTTAAGATAAGTGTTCAGAAATTATCAGGTGGGTATACTTTTTCTGGGTTCTGCTCCTCATCCACGTGAGACCTACCTCCCTCATGACTACCTTGCCCCTTGCAGATGTCTGCTAGTTCAGGCTCAAGTGGACTGTTCCCCAGGAATATTTGTATTTAAGTTGCCTTGCATGCATGGTCAGTCGTGTCCAACTCTTTGCAACCCTATGGACTGTAGCCTGCCAGGCTCCGAGACACCTACACTACAAAGTGTCCTGGACTGAACCTTCTCACCGAATGTACTCCTGTGTGCCCCTGGCTCAGCTGCTACTCCACCTTCATCATGGTGTTTCTCCACAGAGACTGAACAGGGCTGAGTGAGGGGAGCCTTGGCTGCAACTTGAGAAGATCACCAGTGCCTCCATGGTTGCTTGGAGGCTGTCACATTTGTCAGACGTGTCATTTTTTATGTTTTCCAGTTGATAGATCTAAGTGCTTAGAGGAAAGTTGTTGGATTTCTTCAAACTAATTTGCAGTTAACTGTTGCAGAGTCGGACACGACTGGGCGACTGAACTGAACTGAACTGATTCAAACACAACTCATGTAGCCTCATGAACCCTACAACCAAACAACGAGACCACTGTCTAGTATATACAACTGAGCATGAAAATTTTAAAGCATTCCTCCCAAATGGCATTAAAGTTGACGTGCTTTGTTTTTCAAGGAAGCCTAGGTCTTGCTTAAAGGCGATGCCGGTGTTGCTTTGTTTAAGCCTCTTGTGTGTCACAGAGTAGCTTTCCTTCACCTCCCTGGGCTATGCTTGGGGACAAGTCTAAGGAGTGCTTATGGAGCAGGGGAGGGGCCCCTATCTCAGCACATGTAACATACCTGAGGTGGTGGCATTCACACATGGAGGACTTGAGTCTTTTAGAGTATTTTTGGAGGCAGCACTTAATAAAACACTTGAGGACCAAAACGCTCAGTTCAGTGACATTCAACACAATGCACAGACATGAAGTCACGACAAGGAAGAGGATGAAGATTGTTTTCTCTGTGGGTTTGGAGACAAAGCAGTCCACAGTATTGGGGCAGGGCTTCAGATCACACTTCAAGAGGTAGGGAACACGAAAGCCATCATATAGCTTGTAAAATAAAACGAGGAAGCCAATTTCAAAACCGGTTTTAACCACGAGGCTGATAAGGTAAGTGTACCACAGGCCCCCACCCATAGTGCCTGGGCTGACATAGAGTTTCTTCCTGTGCCTTTTCTCTCTACCCTCGCGATAGGCTACATGTAGAACCACCAGCAGTGAAGGCGTGGAGACCATGATTAGTTGTAAGGCCCAAAGTCTGACCTGGGAGATGGGGAAGAAGTAGTCAAAACACACATTTTCACAACCGGGCTGTCTGACGTTGCACTCAAACTCTTTCTGCTCTTCTTTCCACACGTGTTCTGCCGCCACCATGTAGACCAGCAAACGGAAGATGAACACGACAGCCAGCCAGATCCGCCCAATCCCCGTGGAGTATTTATTTACTCCACTCAAGAGGTCTCTGAGGAACATCCAACTCATGGCTGAGGTTCCAAAGAAGGCAAGATTCTGCAAAAGAAAACAGTTCCCTCATGATTCACTTATCTCTATTCCACTGATCATTTCTGCTACCTTACCTGTCGGTTATGGAATTGACATTTTACATTATTACAACCCTGGATATCAAGGGCTCTAAGAATCCCATAGGATATGCTCGCTTTTATACAAGGAGAAGACACAGCTGGTCTACAGGACATAAATGATCCTAGCCCAGTTTGATTTGGAATTTGTTTGGTCACCCAGACTACCCCATCTCCAAACAAGTCCTTCTAATTTGTGGCTTCTCTCTCAGGGTGGTTGGGCATGAAAGAATTAGATGGAAAGAATTAGATGTGACCTGCTAGGTGGCCTGGATACCTTCAGATAACCTTCACATGCCATCTTCTCTTTATCTTTTTATAATGTTCTTTTTTTTTTTTTTTTTATTGAAGTACAGTAGATTTGGGCTTCCCTGGTGGCTCAGACAGTAAAGAATCTGCCTGCAATGCAGAAGACCTGGGTTCCATCCCTGAGTTGGGAAGATTCCCTGGAGGGGGCATGGTGATCCACTCCAGTATTCTTGCCTGGAGAATCCCCATGAACAGAGGCACCTGGTGGGCTACAGTCCATGGGGTCGCAAAGACATACCTGAGTAACTAAGCCCAGCACACATAGTAGATTTAAAACATTGCCTTGGTTTCAGGTATATGGCAAAGTGACTCAGTTATGTGTTTTTTCCAGGTTATTTTCCATTGTATGTTATTACAAGATACTGAGTAGAGTTCCCTGTGCTATGCAGTCAATCCTCGTTACTCAGCTGTTTTACGTATAGCTATGTGTATCTGTTGGAGAATGAAATGGCAACCCACTCCAGTCTTCTTGCCTGGAGAATCCTAGGGACAGGGGAGGCTGGTGGGCTGCCATCTCTAGGGTTGCACAGAGTCGGACATGACTGAAGCTATCTGTTAATCCCCAACTCCTAATGTAACCCTCCCCTCCTAGTACGCTGTCTGTGCTACTCAATTCTCTCGTTCCCCTCTCCACCTCTTCTGCTCTCTCCCCTGAAAAGCTGATGTGAAGCTGTCATCTCAGTGACATGGCCTTGCACTCTCTGCTTCCATTTTGTTTTAGAAGTGAACTCTGTGGTCTGGGCCCTGATTTGTGTGTTGGGCCCACAGTGTGCTCAGCACTCTCTGTTTAGCAGTCTTTTGAGTTGATCTCTCACAGTCATCCAGGCAGGGTTTTGTTTGTCTGTGGTGGTGGTGGTAATGATTTTTCAGATGAGAAATCAGACTCTGAAAAATAAAGTCATCTGCCAAGCTCACAAGATAAGAGGCAGAGCAGGGTTCAAATCCAGTTTCCATTACTCTAAGATGGAGTTCCTCAACACGGTCACCACTGACATTGGGGGCTGGGTAATTCTTTGTTCCAGCAGCTGTCCTGTACATGCAGACTGTTGAGCAGCATCCTTGGCCTCTACCAGCTATATATCAGTAGCACCACCTCCCACCCCATTTGTGATGACCAAAAATGTCTCCAGACATTTCCAAATGTACACTAGGGACAGAAAAATCTCTCCAGTTGAAAGCCATTACTTTGGGGACTTCCCTGGCAGTCCAGCGGTTAAGACTCAGTGCTTCCACTGTCAAGGGCATGGGGTCAATCCCTGGTTGAAGAACTAAGATCCTGCATGTCACAGGGTGCACCAAAAAAAAAAAAAAAAAAGGAAACACCAAAAAACCATTGGTCTTAACTGTCTACCACAATCAAAATATATGGACTGGAGCTCCAGGTCTGTTACTAAAATACTGCGTTATTTCTCAGGTGAAAATCTTGCCACTTCAGGTTCTATCTCCAATTATAAAGATGAATTACTTCTTGCTTTCTCTGTAGACTCAGCTAAAAGGAGTATCATGGAAATGATGATGTAAGGGAAACCAAGGGGTTAAGAAAATGGGGATGTTGTGGCAACAACATTCCTATCAGAGCACATCACATGGCCTCTTCCAGAGGGAACAATATGTAACAAGCCCTTGTGCTAGAGCCCCGAGGAGATGTATGAAAGTAAAGAGGTGTTTTCAGAAAAAACAAAGGCACAGGTACACAATGCCCTATTCAGTAGGGAATAAAATACTTCAATGTCCTTGGCTTCAGAACACAAACAAAATTGCATTAAATAAAAAGGATTCTCAAATCCACCTGAAAGGTTAACATCTCCATGAATTATTAAAACAAAGCCTCAGAGATTAAAAAGGGGAAAGGGGGATATTATGTTTCTTATGACATGTGTCACTGGGCATTTGTCTGTGTTACTCAGGAGAATGTTTATGTAATGCTGCAAAACATTTAAAAGTAGCCTGTTGGACATTTTGGAGAAGGGATAAAGGTTAAGAGATTATCTTCCTGTTTTTCCAAAAGAAAAGAAGTAAGAAAGTGGCCAGTATTTAAATAGAATCAGAAGACTGATGCCATCAAAAGTGCCAGGATTATGAGTTTCATCTGACTAATGTCCATCCTATTTTGAATCTCTCTGCTGGTAGAAAGGCAAGTTTTCTCAGGAGGGAGGAGTGCTCTAACATCCACTTTAAACGGGAGTGCTTTTGCTAAGAGCCTGGGCACAGTGTTGGACCCCTTGGGTTTAAGTCCAAGTTCATCTCTGATGCTGACAGTACTTCCCCGTGGAGCTGAAAACAGAGACTGAGACATGTTAGGTACTCAGTAAGCATTATCATTATAATTTTTAGTTTTCCCATTTTATTGATGTCAAAGTGAAGTCTTTCCAATTGCAAGGTAAATGCATTTTTTCCCCTCTAGCTCTGTTCCTATAATTGTGGGTAATAGGAATCTCCCAATAGCCTTTTTGAGCATTTGAAAGCTGTGAAGTCATCAGCTCAACATTTTAATCTCTCAATAAGGTAAATCACCTCCTTAATTTTAAAAGGGTCTTTAATTTATCCCTTTTCTTAAATCACTAAGTATTGCTCCCAATTTTTGAAGAGTTTCCACTTATGATTTCTAATGTACAAATTATCCTGTAACTTTCTCCTTTCCCTTAAGAAGCAGCAGTTTACTGCACAGGAATTTAGTTTGGAAAACTCCAATATTTTTAAAAGTAAAATGTTCAGTATTCTAATATAAGGAATAATTTTGAAAATTAGAAATTTCCCCCAAACATTTGATCTCAATTAAAAGTCAGAGTGGGAAGAAGGTGAGAAAACAATCAGATTTCCACATGTGAAAGAATAAAGTTGTATCACTTCCTCACACCATTAAAAAAATTAACTCAAAATGGATTGAGGGCCTAAACATAAGAGCTAAAATCATGCGTACATGTATATTAAGTCGTTTCAGTCGTGTCCAACTCTTTGTGACCCTGTGGACTGTAGCCCCCCAGGCTCCTCTGTCCATGGGATTCTCCAGGCAAGAACACTGGAGTGGATTGTCAAAACCATAAAACTCAAAATCCTCCACCAGCTGCTCTAAGGTTCTACGAACTGATTCATCCAAACAAAAGGATTAACCTTGTTTTACTTTTTTTTTCAATCTTTAATATATCAATAGAATTTCCAGTATCACCAAACCATTTTAGACTTTTGTTCCTTCCCTCCTCACACACTGGACTTATTGAAAGAGTGCTTTCTATTTTTAACAATACATTGAGGTCACTGAGTAAAATTTTCCAGTTGCTATCTGTTTCAGCTAAGTACCATAAAGAAGGTTCCACCATAACAATCCTCTGGAGTTAGGAAAACTACCACAAGACCTAGAGCTTTGGTGGGTCATTAACTTCCGACTATGGTCTTTATTTCTTGTGATGAAATCATGTGCCTTTACTTGCCTAATCCCTTCCTGATGTGTATCAGCATTATTCAGAGTCTTCTAATTTAGTCATTTTTAATGTCTATAAACATTGAATTTTTAAAAATCTTATTTATTCCATTACTGTAGTACTTGACTGATTAAAAAATAATTTCTTACAAAATCCTAAATCTGTCGTTTTTAAAAAATAAGATGAGAAGAGATTTAAAAAAAAGAAAAATTAATGGAATCACTGCTGCTGCTGCTGCTGCTGCTAAGTCGCTTCAGTCGTGTCCGACTCTGTGCAACCCCATAGATGGCAGCCCACCAGGCTCTCCCATCCCTGGGATTCTCCAGGCAAGAACACTGGAGTGGGTTGCCATTTCCTTCTCCAATGCGTGAAAGTGGAAAGTGAAAAGTGAAGTGAAGTCGCTCAGTCGTGTCTGACTCTTAGCGACCCCATGGACTGCAGTCCACCAGGCTCCTCCATCCATGGGATTTTCCAAGCAAGACTACTGGAGTGGGGTGCCATTGCCTTCTCCAAATGGAATCACAACCCTCCATAAAACCTGACACCCTGGAGTGAGAGTATAGCCAGGATAAATTAACTAACTCAGAGTTTGGAGACAAATACCTCCTTTGAGTGTGAAATGAGTAAAAAAACATTGTGGAAAAGGATTAGCTCTTTATAGAAGAAACCCACACCAAAAAGATCATCTGTCCTGTATTCCTGGGATAAGCTGGAAAGTACTAGAAAGTTGGTAGATAACAAGGAGTAGGAGTATGCAGGACTTCAAACAACAAGGTAAGAATTGGGAATTTCATAGCAACCAGAGAGTACCTGAGTAAAGTGGAAAGTAAAGGAAGAAACGGAAGACAATCGTGTGGTCCTGTGACTGGCATCATGATACAGCAGCAAAGATTCACAAAGGGAGTAGATCTCTGCGTGAAAGATGGGTGAATAGAAATGACCTAAAATGCCATATACCTGCTCAGTGTCTACACAGCTCTCTGCATAGGGAGAACACTGAAATGTGTGGACACTACTCTCCTGCAACCGAGGATACTTTCTGATACAACCCCCACTGCAAACATGCTGAGCTGTTGTCAGAGCTACTGAGAACATGTGGAAGTCTTAGGTTCAAAAAATGAGCCCCATTAATCACCTGGCAGGGCAAGGAGGGCTAAGGCATCTGGCATCTCCACATCGTAGAGTAAAGGTCCATCACAATCATTTGCATCTCACTACTCCAGGTGACCTTCTGAGTAATCATGTCCTTGCCAAGACTCCTTAAGCCAACTACAGAGGATGGCTACTCCTTAAGCCAAAGCAGTTTTCCTGAGATTAGATACAAGAGTTCCAGTCCCTGGAGAGGCACTTTATAAATCAGGCTTCCCAGGGCTTGGTTAATGTGGATGAGTCCCTTAAAGATGGCTCCGCTTGGGGTGAACTAACTATACACCTGAACTTCTGAACATTTGGCCTGAGTACCAGCCTTCCCGTACTTCTCTTATTGCAGGATGACCCTTTGCCATGCCAGCAATTTCCCACACAGGAGGCTTCTTGCGTGGTTCAGGCATCAGCAAGCTAAGTGCCCTCTCAGGGCTCCAGATGGCNGACTCTTAGCGACCCCATGGACTGCAGTCCACCAGGCTCCTCCATCCATGGGATTTTCCAAGCAAGACTACTGGAGTGGGGTGCCATTGCCTTCTCCAAATGGAATCACAACCCTCCATAAAACCTGACACCCTGGAGTGAGAGTATAGCCAGGATAAATTAACTAACTCAGAGTTTGGAGACAAATACCTCCTTTGAGTGTGAAATGAGTAAAAAAACATTGTGGAAAAGGATTAGCTCTTTATAGAAGAAACCCACACCAAAAAGATCATCTGTCCTGTATTCCTGGGATAAGCTGGAAAGTACTAGAAAGTTGGTAGATAACAAGGAGTAGGAGTATGCAGGACTTCAAACAACAAGGTAAGAATTGGGAATTTCATAGCAACCAGAGAGTACCTGAGTAAAGTGGAAAGTAAAGGAAGAAACGGAAGACAATCGTGTGGTCCTGTGACTGGCATCATGATACAGCAGCAAAGATTCACAAAGGGAGTAGATCTCTGCGTGAAAGATGGGTGAATAGAAATGACCTAAAATGCCATATACCTGCTCAGTGTCTACACAGCTCTCTGCATAGGGAGAACACTGAAATGTGTGGACACTACTCTCCTGCAACCGAGGATACTTTCTGATACAACCCCCACTGCAAACATGCTGAGCTGTTGTCAGAGCTACTGAGAACATGTGGAAGTCTTAGGTTCAAAAAATGAGCCCCATTAATCACCTGGCAGGGCAAGGAGGGCTAAGGCATCTGGCATCTCCACATCGTAGAGTAAAGGTCCATCACAATCATTTGCATCTCACTACTCCAGGTGACCTTCTGAGTAATCATGTCCTTGCCAAGACTCCTTAAGCCAACTACAGAGGATGGCTACTCCTTAAGCCAAAGCAGTTTTCCTGAGATTAGATACAAGAGTTCCAGTCCCTGGAGAGGCACTTTATAAATCAGGCTTCCCAGGGCTTGGTTAATGTGGATGAGTCCCTTAAAGATGGCTCCGCTTGGGGTGAACTAACTATACACCTGAACTTCTGAACATTTGGCCTGAGTACCAGCCTTCCCGTACTTCTCTTATTGCAGGATGACCCTTTGCCATGCCAGCAATTTCCCACACAGGAGGCTTCTTGCGTGGTTCAGGCATCAGCAAGCTAAGTGCCCTCTCAGGGCTCCAGATGGCTCTGTTCAAGAAACCCTGGCACGCTGGAAGCCAGGGACCTGCTCTGTCATTACCAAGGACAACATCATCAGCCTCCGTGCCCAGCTGCTTTCCCTTCTCAATAATAAACCTTGGATATTATTATCCTTGGATAGGGCTTGACTGTTTCCAAAACATCTCACAGCATCTCGTCTGTGCCCCGCCCCATCCTCTGTAGTTGGCAGTGTACGGTAGGAACCTCAGTGCAGTGATAAAGAAACTGAAACAGAGAGGGAAGAGGCTTGTCTACGGCTCCCAACATTCAGGTGGAAATCCAGCAGCAGGAATTAGATCTGCAGCTGGCTTCTGTCCTACTTTGCGCACAAATCATTTAACCTCTAAAGAAGAGCTTCCTCTCAAGGGCCTCTTTTTCACCTCTGAGGCCCATAGGACATGTGTGAACTCTCTAACCTCTTGTTTGAATATAAAACGTTTTCATTTTTAGAGATGCCTGCTGGGAAAAATCCCCCAGAGATTTTCTCAGCTCAAGATCTGTGGCCTCTGAAGGCCTATTGTTAGATTCACAAGGGTGTGTAAGAAGTGTATGAATGTGTGTGCTTTTGGTCTAGGATCTTTAAACAAACAGAAGCAACACTGGACAACCAGCTCATAACACAGGCTGCCCCAGGATTTCAGCACTCCTATTTACCAGTGTTTGGCAGACTACAAAGCCTTCTGGCCAAATCCAGTACACCGCCTGTTTTGTAAATAAAGTTTTGGGAGACAGTCATGCCTATTCATTTACTATTGTTGTTGGATGCTTTTATGCTAAAACAGCACACTTGCGTAGTTGCAACCGAGATATAACAGCTCTCAAAGCCTAAAATATTAATTCTCAGGCCTTTTGCAGCAAATGTTTGTTGACCTCTGACATTTAAAGTGTGTTTTAAAACATCTTGGAACAAAGTTGCAGAACTTTAATCATCCAGGCCTGTGAGCAACAGCACAGGATGGGTTGTGCTCAATGGAAGGCCACAGGAAGCCACAGGGAGGGCAGCGGGAACAAGGTGCTGGGGACCAGCGGTGGGAGAAGCAGCCAGGACTGACCTGCTCATTGCAAGGACTCTGCAGTCAGAATCTCATTCTCTCAATGAGTAGCAATTTCATTTCAGGCAAAATGATGTCCTTTGTCCACTAAACTTTAATTAACTTTAATTTACTGTATTGGTTTTGTGGTGTCTGATTTTCCTTTGGTAAATATAGCCTCATGAAACTCATAAGTCCAGGGACTTACTTCCCTGGTGGTCCAGTGGCTAAGATTCTGTGCTCCCAGTACAGCAGGCCTGGGTTTAATCCCTGGTCAGGGAACTAAGACCTGGTGCAGCCATATAAATATATATATTTTAAAGTTGTAAGTCTAAAGATTAGCCTGTAGGTGTAAAATTATTTTATACCTAATTTTATTTTTTGTACCTATCAATCATTGTATACTAAAAACGTGTCAATAGTGAGGGTCCACGAGCAGCACTGAGGTGAACTGAACCCACCCAGGCTGGCACATGTCCGTACACAGCACTTGTCTGCTATTTCACCTTCCTATATGAATAAAAGTGTTGACACTTTCAGAGGATCCCCTCATAGGAGCAGTGCAAAGGTTGTCCTCAGGCCACATAGAAAAGGCCACTGAAAGGTCCTGGGCTATGCCTCTGTGCCCCCATTACCTCACTTACAGCAGCCAATGTACCATTTTCCAGCCAGGCTTCTGCCCTGGCCAGAGCCTCCCAAAACCCTTGTCACCTCCACATTCCAAATGAGCAACTTTACTAAGAAGCAGCTCATCCAGAAAGGGCACCGGTGATGCAACACAAAACTGCAAAGCAGTTTGTCTAGGTTTGTAATATAGTAATTAGGATTCCTTCCTAAAGGGAAAGAGGGAATGACTACTCAATTACAATAAGTAGCTTACCTTCCCATTAAATAAACAAATCTTACCATAGGAGAAATAAGCTTAACTTACCTCTTGACACAGATGTGAAGATTAAGAAGAAATCCAGTCCATTGCTCATTCAATTTAACAACCATGAGTTGATTATATTATTTCCCTGAGAGGGAATGGTGTTTTAAGCTGAAGAAAATGGAGTCTAGTGGTTTCCAAGGTAGTGTAAGCTGAACAGGTGTAACCTGATCATTTGTTTTGGCTCATAACTTTGATGAGAATTCTTGTGTCTCTGCTGTTTACAGTAAACGTTAAAAGAGAATTGAAACTGAAAGATGAATTCAAAGCTGTTCACGTACACACAGTTTATTGAACATGCCTTTTTAAAAAAACCTTGTCATCATCTACACAAAGAAGCTGGGACAATAGGAGAGAGTGTTTCATCTCTTTAGATGATTTCCCAAGGTTATTTATCAGAAGACACTGACAGGGAAAAAAACCTTGCAAAAGAATAAGTCAACTATCTTTAATGAGCTTATTTTAACTTCACGTCATGGGTTCTAATCTTAGAAATCCAGAAAGTTAAAAGGCATAGTAAAAATCACTTTTCTAAATCCAGGGAGCATTGAGAATAGACATTTTCTATGTATATAAATAGAGAGAGAAAGTACTTTATCTTTTTATGGAGCCATTTCTAGGCATGAGTTCAGCTAAAATTAAAGACGTGCAGAAGTGAAAATGAAATCCCACTCTCTTGGAATAAGAATAGTTTAGAAACAGAATTTTCACAGAAATGATATTAGATGTCATGAAATTGAATGCCGTTATTTTAGAGATGAGAAAAACAGAACCACTGCGAGCAGCTTGCCGCAGGTCCCCTAGCCAGTGTATAAAGTGTAGAGAAGAGCTAAGCGGGAAACCCAAGTCCTAGACTTCCGCACTGTGATAGCCACTTCTACAGACCATGTGGATTTCAGTTCTCTCTTAACTGCTCTTAACATGCATGACCTGTAAAATTATTCCATACGTTCACATATTTAATCCAAAATTAGAAGTGCAGTTTACTTTGAAAAAGCATTGATTTACACTATGAATTGTATTACTGGATAAACCTTTTCCACACCTAATGAAGCAAATCTTGTTTGATTTGGTTTTGTTTTTACAGAGAGATCCCAGGATCCCACAATAGTGACCCAGAGGTTTGTCTGTGCTCAGCTGTTTCAGTCGTGTGCGATTGTTTACAATCACCAGGCTCCTGTCCATGGTTACCATCATGACAAGCCCCCAAAGCTTGTTTCCAGATTTGATCATTCCTTTTAGCTTCCACTCCTTTGTTTATAATAAGCACTTATCAAACTTCCCCCTTGGCCTTAAAACATTACCTGTTGTACCAAGACACCTGCTGCCAGGAATGGTTGGACTGATGTGGTGAGTTGTTAGGGTAACCTTCAAGGTGGCCTTGCTGAAAGCTCTAGCACTAATGATTTGGAAGATCCTAGCCTTCGGATAATATTAGCACTAACCCAGACAAAGGTAGCGTTTGATGATCTAGTGTGGCAGAGGTGTAATGTTCTAGGCAAAGGTCCCTGTCCTCAGGGGTCATGTAACATAAGCTAGGGGAGGCAGAAATTTCTGGGGCAGGGGCCATCAGGAGAGACTGTATAGAAGAAATATGGGTTTGCTCTGCTGAACCTGACACTTTCTTAATCACGCTCATGTTTTCATGTTTTTGTCAAAGAGATTTAATTCTCCCACCCTGCTTTTTTTGTTGTTGTTGAGAAACACACATAATAAGAACTGAAAAAGGAGTGGCATGTTGTAGGGAAAATAACATTTTAGAGTTAGAAACTTAAGGGTGGGGAGAGGTAAGAGAAGAGCCAGAGCTGGAAAATTAGTGGAATGAATGCTGTTTGCCTTATTCTCTGTTTTCTCTTCAGTGTGAAAATGTGGCCCTGTGTGACATCACCAGGAGCAGAGCCCAGAACAGAATAAGCCAGAGCCATCGAGTGTCCAGTGTGTCCCCCTGGATGAACTGTACAGGGGTCGGGGCTGCAGGAAGACCTGCTTGGGTATCACTATGTTAAGAAAGAGCACAGAGGTGTGTTGAATGCAGAGCCGTATGACAACCAAGGTCTAAGTGTTAACATCACAGCTGCTGGTGGTGATGCAGGTCTAAGCTCTCCTGTGTGTCGGGAACCCTTATGCAGAGTGCTGTGCTCTAACTCACCCTTGATTGTTTCCCAGCATAGTGTCTCTTCCAAGGGAGGTCAGGAGTCCTTTCTGCTCATTTTACACACAACTGGAGCACTGAGTTTTTTTCTGGCCTCCGGAAGACCTTCGATGAACTCAAGTAGGTCTCGAAGACAGTGACCAGAGTGGAGAGGGTGTCTCTAAACAAATCTTAAAAAGATGGATTGAAGGTGTTTATTTAGCCTAGAGAGGCAAAGTTCAAGCGAGTTACTTATCAGAATTTCTGCCAATTCTCTATTAAGTTTTTTTTTTTTTTTTTTTTTGCAGAGGTAGAAATCCCATAGACCCGAGTTCAGATATACAAAGGTTGGAATTCCAGACCTGTTTTTCAAACTTTGTGAACTTACTCAAGGTGCTTGAATTCTCTGAGCCTCAGTTTCTGTGTTTGCAAAACGGGAAAGGCATTCCCTTCTTTGGTTTTCTCATAGTGCTTAAATAAAATAATAACTCCTCATTAAATAGTAGCTGTTGTTATCTTTGTCCACTGAAAGCAATGCTGACTTTACAGTTGTAAGATTTCCTGTCAAGAAAAATGGGACCAGTTGATTCACGCTTTTGTACAGCAGAAACCAACACAGCATTGTAAAACAATCATACTCCAAGTAAAAAAATAAATTTAAGAAATGGGACCAGAAATAGTGAAATATGCAGAGACTTGAAAAGCAAAAAAATTCATTTTGCCCTGGGCACCAAACCATACATTGGGAGAACATGCCTTCATGTCTCAGGACAATTGCTCTCCGGTACAATTTGTGAACACAAGGTACTTACATGAAAAAGTACCTGTCTCTTTCTTTTTTCTCCCCTTTTTAAAAAAATGTTTATTGGAATATAGTTGAGTTAGTGTTGTGTTACTTCCTGCTGTGCAGCAAAGTGAATCAGTTATATATACATATATCCACTCTTTTTTAGATTCTTTTCCCATATAGATCATAACAGAATAATGTGTTCCTTGTGCTATACAGGAGATCCTTATTAGTTATCTATATTATTTGGAAAACTCAGCAGTGGCCACAGGACTGGAAAAGGTCAGTTTTCATTCCAATCCCAAAGAAAGGCAATGCCAAAGAATGCTCAAACTACCTCACAATTGCACTCATCTCACATGCTAGTAAAGTAATGCTCAAAATTTTATATATCAGTTCAGTTCAGTTGCTCAGTCGTGTCCGACTCTTTGCGACCCCATGAATCTCAGCACGCCAGGCCTCCCTGTCCATCACCCTCTCAGACTCACACTCACTCAGACTCACATCCATCAAGTCCGTGATGCCATCCAGTCATCTCATCCTTTGTTGTCCCCTTCTCCTCCTACCCCCAATCCCTCCCAGCATCAGAGTCTTTTCCAATGAGTCAACTCTTCACATGACGTGGCCAAAGTACTGGAGTTTCAGCTTTAGCATCATTCCTTCCAAAGAAATCCCAGGGCTGATCTCCTTCAGAATGGACTGGTTGGATCTCCTTGCAGTCCAAGGGACTCTCAAGAGTCTTCTCCAACACCACAGTTCAAAAGCATCAATTCTTTGGCGCTCAGCTTTCTTCACAGTCCAACTCTCNTCCTTCCAAAGAAATCCCAGGGCTGATCTCCTTCAGAATGGACTGGTTGGATCTCCTTGCAGTCCAAGGGACTCTCAAGAGTCTTCTCCAACACCACAGTTCAAAAGCATCAATTCTTTGGCGCTCAGCTTTCTTCACAGTCCAACTCTCACATCCATACATGACCACTGGAAAAACCATAGCCTTGATTAGACGGACCTTAGTTGGCAAAGTAATATCTCTGCTTTTGAATATGCTATCTAGGTTGGTCATAACTTTCCTTCCAAGGAGTAAGCGACTTTTAATTTCATGGCTGCAATCACCATCTGCAGTGATTTTGGAGCCCCCCCAAAATAAAGTCTGACACTGTTTCCACTGTTTCCCCATCTATTTCCCATGAAGTGATGGGACCAGATGCTGGAGGCTGGAAATGTTGCAACTGAAATGCAGGATCTGTAGATTTAGAGCAACCATCTTATAAGAATGACTGATTTCCAAACAAGTTCACAAGATGCTTTTCCCAAACAGGTTATTTTCAGTTTTTTAAAGAACCTCCGTACTGTTCTCCATTGTGGCTGCACCAATTTACATTCCTACCAACAGTGTAAGAGGATTCTTTTTTCTCCACACCCTCTCCAGCTTTTATTGTTTGTAGATGTTTTGATGATGGTCATTCTGCCTGGTGTAAGATGATACTTCATTGTAGTTGTGATTTGCATTTCTCTAATAATTACTGATGTTGAGCAACTTTTCATATGTTTGTTGGCCATCCAGCATGTTTTCTTTGGAGAAATGTCTATTTAGATCTTCTGCACATTTTTCAATTGTATTTTTTGTTGGTTTGTTGTTGAGCTGCATGAGCTGTTTGTATATTTGGGAGATTTATCCCTTGTCCATCTCTTTGCAAATATTTTCCTCCATTCTATAGGTTGTTTTTTTTATTTTGTTTATAGTTTCCCTTGCTGGACAAAAGCTTTTAGGTTTAATTAGGTGCCATTTGTTCATTTTTTTCCCTATTTTTTATTACTTTAAGAGGTGGATCAAAAAAGATATTGCTGCAATTTATGTCAGAGAGTGTTCTGCCTATGTTTTCCTCTAAGAATTCTATAGTATGCGGCCTTACATTTAGGTCTTTAATCCATTCTGAGTTTGGTTTTGTGTATGGTGTTAGAGAGTGTTCTAATTTCATGTGGATATACACATGGGTGAACTCTGAGACAAAGTTGCCTCAAATTTCATTCTTATAATGCAAGCTGTTAGTTCCTCAATTAGGGATTGAACCCATCACCGTGGAGGCACAGTCTTAACCACTGAACCACCAGGGAAGTCCCTACTTGTTTCTTTCTAACATGCAATCCTCAGTTATATCAGGAGCTCATGGAAGATTTTTAGCATTTAGAACGACTCCAGGAACACAATAAATATTTCCCATTTATTTATTTACTGGAGCATAATTGATTTACAGTATTGCATTAGTTTCAGGTATACAGCAGTTGTACATACATTTTTTTCAGATTCTTTTGCCTTTTAGGTTAGTACAGAATATCGAGTAGAGTTCCCTGTGCTATACAGTAGCTCCTTGTTGCTTATCTATTTTATACAATAGTATTCGTAGTATTAGGGCTTCCCTGGTGGCTCAGACGGTAAAGCGTATGCCTATAATGCAGGAGATCCAGGGTTCAATCCCTGGATCAGGAAGATCCTCTGGAGAAGGAAAAGGCAACCCATTCCAGTACTTTTGCCTGGAGAATCCCATGGATGGAGGAGCCTGGCGGGCTACAGACCATGGGGTCACAGAGTTGGACACAACTGAGCGACTTCACTGTCACTCTCGTTCATAGCTCAGTTGGTAAAGAATCCGCCTGCAATGCAAGAGACCTGGGTTTGATTTCTGGGTCGGGAAGATCCCCTGGAGAAGGAAATG
This sequence comes from Neotragus moschatus, assembly GCA_006410615.1. Lineage (NCBI taxonomy): Eukaryota > Metazoa > Chordata > Mammalia > Artiodactyla > Bovidae > Neotragus > Neotragus moschatus. The sequence continues at coordinate 3,973,010 of SJYA01001578.1, read as the reverse complement.
GCAACCCACTCCAGTGTTCTTGCCTGGAGAATCCCATGGACAGAGGAGCCTGACAGGCAACAATCTATGCGGCTGCAAGAGTAGGACACGACTTAGCGACTAAAAAGAGACAGAGATGTGTATGTTAATCCCATACTCCTAATTTATCTCTCCCCTTCCTAGATATTTCTCAGTAATGGTTGTTGAGAGCAGTATAGTGCTTCCTAGGTTTCAGGTTCTGGTAAGAATGAGCCAAAGGGCTNCAACAATCTATGCGGCTGCAAGAGTAGGACACGACTTAGCGACTAAAAAGAGACAGAGATGTGTATGTTAATCCCATACTCCTAATTTATCTCTCCCCTTCCTAGATATTTCTCAGTAATGGTTGTTGAGAGCAGTATAGTGCTTCCTAGGTTTCAGGTTCTGGTAAGAATGAGCCAAAGGGCTTTGTACCCTGAGCTGCTCCCTCTTATTCTGGTGCCATTGGTGATTCACTCAACTTCTGCCTGATGTAGGAAAGGACTGAGAAAAAATGCCCCATGGATACAGAATATCTGAGGAGTTGGAAAGGTCACATTTCTATATCTAAAGTGAATTTTCAGCAGTTTTCGGATGAAAATATGAGCATCATTTCCTGATTGTATAAGTGTTAGTTGCTCAGTAATGTCCGACTCTTTGTGACCCCACAGAGTAGCCCACCAGGCTCCTCTATCCATGGGATTCTCCAGGCAAAATAGTGGAATGGGTAGCCATGCCCTCCTTCAGGGGGTCTTCCTGACACAGGAGTCAAACTTGGGTCTTCTGCATTTCAGGCAGATTCTTTACCATTTTAGCCACACGAGAAGTCCTTTCCTGATTTTAACTCCTCCTAAATCAGCCCTTTCTGGATCCAGTGGCACAATGGGCTTGGCCCACACCAGGCAGTCATCAGCAGAGACCCAGCTCAGAAACCACATCTCCCCTCGAGGTCACTGAAAGCACTCACATTTTCAGTATTTGCACTTAGAGCGTCAGGTATTTTCTAAGCATTTTCCGTAGCCAGGAGATATTGCTTTCCTGTTTGAGATACTATTTTTCCTAAATAAAAGGAAGTCACATATTCTCCAGGCACCAGGCTTTCAAAATTTTCTGGGTTTGAGTGGGCTCTGAGTTAATCAATGCACAGTCCTCTAGCTCTGGTTGAGTTTCCTTTATAATATATATTGGCTGTGTTGGGTCTTAGCTGCAGCAGGTGGGATCTTCAGTCTTCGCTGTGGCATGCTGTATCTTGTTCCCTGACCAGAGATCAAACCCAGGCCCCCTGTATTAGGAAGCAGGAGTCTTAGCCACTGGACCACCAGGGAAGTCCCTTTACTTGATTTTTCTAGTTGTCAAGTCTACATTCAGAAGGCCTTATTTTACACGCCTCTACCTAAGAAAACAAGTATGCAGTATCAGAAAACATTTAGATCCACCTGGATATGTTCAAAGTACACACAGTGTAACAGATATTACACTTGTATGCCAAATAAACCTAGGTTTTAATTTATCTCCATTTATTATTTGAATTTTCTTTAAGAAAAACAGTAATATGAATGGCTTTGTGTATACGTAAATGTTAATGCAAATATTGGAGAACAAACTACAGATTTATATCTTGTCCACCAATTTGTGTCAAATGGTTCCTAATTTAATCCTTTCATGCCTCCTCATCCTTCCCAAAAATAATTCTATTTTGATAGTTAGATTCTAAATGGGAGACACAAGTACAGGAAACAAAATTCCACTGTGTATAGAAAAGTCTATAGAAATCTGTAAATATTCCCTGGAGATTAATAATATGAAATATAAATAGATACATATACAAGTAAGTATTTCCCACTCCAGGGTGGCTGGAATACTCACTGACTCTAACTTCATTATGTGCTCAGGAGTCAGCTCCATTATCTGGCAACAATGTGCAGGTATTGGATAACAGTGTCTGACCTGTAATAGGCATTTGATAAAAGTTAAATTTATAGTTTAAACAATTGCACTCCTCTCACATGCTAGTAAAGTAATGCTCAAAATTCTCTAAGCCAGGCTTCAGCAATACGTGAACCGTGAACTTCCAGATGTTCAAGCTGGTTTTAGAAAAGNCACGGACTCGATGGGCGTGAGTCTGAATGAACTCCGGGAGTTGGCGATGGACAGGGAGGCCTGGCATGCTGCAATTCATGGGGTCACAAAGAGTCGGACACGACTGAGCGACTGAACTGAACTGAAACTGAACTGAATGAGTCATAGTTGAAACAATTTGAGATTCCCATATGAAGGGGGATCTCAATAGGTTAAAAGTAGGAGCTACTGGTCATTCCAATGCAATCAATGGGCAAAAATATTAATACATATATAACTATAGAAGATGAAATAATGGGGTCAAATACTTCCTCCAGTGCCTACACTAAACTTTAAAAAATCAAAACAAAACCACAACCAGATTAAAAATTACCTCAGACTTTTGTGTGTGTGATTTTAATGAGAGGCACACACTTGAAATTCCATTCAGGGCTTAGAGCCCGTGGCTTGGCCACTCCATGTGTTGCCAAAACATTTCAGCAGATGATGTTTTGTAAAGTAAACACGGACGGAAAACAGCTATGCGCTCTTCTAAGTTTTGATGCCTAAGTATGCTTACCTTTTGCTCCCTGTAGTATAATTTGTTGTTATTCAGTCACTAAGTCTTGTTGGATTCTTTGTGACTCCATGGACTCCAGCATGCCACGTTTCCCTGTCCTTCCCTATCTCCTGGAATTTGCTCAAACTCATGTCCATGGAATCAGTGATACCATCTAACCACTTCATCTTCTGTTGCCCCTTCTCGTCTTGCCCTTAATATTTCCCAGCTTCAGGGTCTTTTCCAGTGAGTCTGCTCTTCACATCAGGTGGCCAAAGTATTGGAGTTTCAGCTTCAGCATCAGTCCTTCCTATGAATATTCAGGGTTGATTTCCTTTAGGATTGACTGGTTTGATCTCCTCGCTGTCCAAGGGACTCTCAAGAGTCTTCTCCAGGACCACAGCTCAAAAGCATCAGTTTTTCGGTGCTCAGCCTTCTTTATGGTGCAACTCTGCATACAGTTAATTTTATACCCAGCCTGCATATGGGTGCTGCTGCTAAGTCACTTCACTCGTGTCCAACTCTGTGTGACCCCATAGACGGCAGCCCACCAGGCTCCCCTGTCCCTGAGATTCTCCAGGCAAGAACACTGGAGTGGGTTGCCATTTCCTTTTCCAATGCATGAAAGTGAAAAGTGAAGTCACTCAGTCGTGTCTGACTCTTAGCGACCCCATGGACTGCAGCCTACTAGGCTCCTCCATCCATGGGATTTTCCAGGCAAGAGTACTGGAGTGGGGTGCCATTGCCTTCTCCATATGGATGTACACTATGGCACCCAGAGTCAGAGCTTCATAGCAATCTCAGAGACTGTTTAGCATCTTTAGCCTATTGGAAAGGCTGAGAAGGAAACCCAGCATATGTAATGACCTGTGTCAGGCACTGTAGAGAAAGGAGAAGGCTTTGCCAAGTGTACCACTACACACCCACCAGAATGACTGAAATTGAAAAGATATTGGTGGGAGTGTGCAACACTGAAACTCTCATAGACTGCTGGTGAAGTATAAATTGGTGCAATTACTTTGGAAACTATTAAATGTAGTAAAATTGAACATACACCCACTGATGACTCAGCAGTTCTAACGCCAAGTGTGTATATATGTGCATCAAAATACACTAATGTTCATAACAGTCTCAAACCGAAAATACCCAAATGTCCATCAGCATAACAATGGGTACATGAACTGTGACGTATTCATATTTCCAAACTCCTCACAAAGTCTACCTGGAAAAACTGGTAATCAAGCAAAGCTTACAGAGTCTTTGTAATGAGGGAATTAGGGAAGAATGTTTTTAGGGTTTGGAATTCTGGGCTCACAAGATTAAAGGCAGGTCTTTGAAGGTAGGGAACTGGTTAGGATTGGGTCAAATTCATGATAGTGGGTCAAATTCCTGATACCATATTTTAGGAGTAGTCATAGCAAAGTAACATTCTGCAGGTGAGTTTTCTAGAAATAAAACCATTGTCTTGGTAAGTGAGTTGTTTAGACAGGAAAACTGTTCGCTTATTAATTGGTTAGCAAAAAATTTCCTGATATAGATAGTAATGTAATTTATTGATCTGCTATTGTATCTTCCTTGTTATATTGACACTGGGTAGTCTCAGCAATCAGTCCCATTAGTTAAGTTCATGTTGAGGCAGGAAATCTCACTTCTCAGGGCAATGCAACACTGTGTAGCAATGGAAATAAATAACAGACTAAGTGCATTAATATGAATGAATTTTAAAACATAAAAGTTTAAAAAATTAATACATGGTTATAAAAATCAAAATACCAGTTACCAGAGAAGGGGCTGGATAGTGACTGAGAGGCGGTGTGATGGGGTTCTGAGATGCCCTTATGGGATATTCGGAGATATCCTAGCTCCTAACTCAAGTGGTGGTCACTTGAGTGTGTACACTTGGTAAGAATCCATCAAGCTGTTCACTTAGGATTTGTATACTTTCTTTTAATTAAACAAGATTATTTTAAAAACAAAGGCGAATAAAGGAAAAGTCTAAATTCTAGCATCATATGTGTGTGCTCAGTCACTCAGTTGTGTCTGACTCTTTGCAACCCCATGGACTCTAGCCCACCAGGTTCCTCTGTCCGTGGGATTTTCCAGGCAGGAGTACTGGAGTGGGTTGCCATTTCCTTCTCCAGTGGGTCTTCTCCACCCAGAGATCAGACCCATGTCTTCTGCATTGGCAGGTGGATTCTTTACCACTGAGCCACCTGGGAAGAAAGAATAGGAGTAAAAGAAAGATCTAAATTCTATCACCAGTTTGTATTAAATGATTGCTATTGAAAATAAGTATACCAACAATATTAAAGAAAATCTGAACAAAAGGAAATAATTCCTCATAAGCACACAGTCCTGTTACTCTGTTTGCCTTGATTCACGTGCCTTCTGTTATTCTGGGCCTGTGTCACCTGGCTTCATTTAATCAGGCATCCAGGCACTAATGGCAGAGCGCTCTTTCTCTGCCTGCCTGCTCAATTATATTGATCAAAGCTCTGCAGCCTTTCTGCAAACAAACAAACATTGTACAGTATGATGTTCATGATGATCTGTTAGACTCTGGAACCTCTCTCGAAATGTTTGTAAGTTTGGTAATAGGCTGCAGAGTACATCTGTGTGGTTTGAAGAGAGACAGAAACTCTTGGTTGCTTGGAGTGAGTGATAGAGTCTGATTGCTCTAGAACAGAAATTGGATCATTTGTAGAGATGTGGGTGGATCTAGAGAATGTCAGACAGAGTGAAGTTAGTAAGAAACCCCCCCCCCAAGTATGGTATATTAATGCATATATGTGGAATCTAGAAAAACAGTGTAGATGATCCTATATACAAAGCAGAAACAGAGACACAGACGTCAAGAGTAAATATATGGCTACCAAGCAGGGAAAGGGGTATGTGGGATGAACTGGAAGACTGGGACTGGCATATATACATTATTGATACTATGTATAAAATAGATAACCAATGAGAACACACTGTATAGATTCAGTTTAGTTCAGTCGCTCAGTCGTGTCCAACTCTTTGTGACCCCGTGAATCACAGCACGCCAGGCCTCCCTGCCACCACCAACTCCTGGAGCTCACTCAGACTCGAGCCCATCAAGTCAGTGATGCCCTCCAGTGTAGATTAGGGAACTCTACTTAATGTACTGTGGATCCCTGAATGAGAAGGAAGTCCAAAATAAAGGGGATCTTCCCAGGTGGCTCAGAGTGGTAAAGAACCCGCCTGCCAATGCAGGAGATGCAGGAGACACAGGTTTGATTCCTGGGTTGGGAAGATCTCCTGGAGAAGGAAATGGCAACCCACCCTAGTATTCTTGCCTGGAAAATCCCATAGATAGAGGAGCCTAGGGGCTACAGTCCATAGGGTCGCAACTGAGCATACATGGCTGATTCACGTTGCTGTACAGCCGAAACTAACACAACATTGTAAAGCAACTATTCTCCAGTAAAAATTAAAACAAACAAACAAAAAACAGAAATAGAGCGAGTCTCTGGGTCAGTTTAGAAAACCTCTACTCCTGTTCACACGGAGGCTGGCCTCTTGCTTTGCCTTTTCACTGTGGATTTTAACAACATTAATGCTGTCATTAATCCAGAAAAGCACTTAGCTTGTCACCAGGTTACCTTACTTCAGCACAGTCACAGCTTTCCTGTGGATACCGTAATCCACAAATAACCTGCCCTGCGTCTCATCTGCTGTATAACAACTTCCACATGACTTGAGGAAAAGCTCCAAGGGTTTTCAAACTAAAGAAAGAACAGGAGAAAAGAGAGTCAAAGAAAACAGAAGAAAAGGGAATCTTTCTTATTCGAACTTAAAGAGACTTTTCTTATTTGTTTAAACAAGGTCATGACATTCTTTTAGGGCCATTGCAATAAAGGTCTTTATTGTATTTTATGAATCGAAGTAACTCAATTACTTGCTTTATGCCCTAAAAGGATAGAGTTAAAAATAATTAAAATAGAGTTTCTAATCTTCCTAAAAGCTCTGTTTATTTATTTAAGTTGAAGCATAGTTGATTTGCAATGTTGTGTTAGTTCAGGTGTACAGCAAAATGATTCCATTATACATACATACATACATATATATGCATATACACATATATATATTTATCCAGATTTGCGGGGAGCCACCCCTGACTGAGGGGGCTTTCAGCCCAAGGCATAGCTCGGTGAGCTTCCTTAAAAGGGCCTGGGCTGGAGGCAAGGCTCTGGGAGCTGCCTTATCCTAAGGGCCTGTGGGAACACAGGCATAGCTCTCTGTCCTGCCACCCCTGATTCTTGAGGCCAGGAAAACATCTCCTGCCATGATGTGACTCCCTAGGTCTAACAATAGTTATCTTAATAATTAACCAATGAGTAACTACCTGTTTTCTAAGATGTATGACGTGCATGCTTTAGGTTTACTCTGCCTCTTTCCTTGTTTTGAGGTATAAATATCACAAACTCAATAAAGACTTTGTCAGTTGCATGAAACCTGCCTCATGGTTGATTGCTTCTGAACCTCTCGACCCCATCTTTTCTTTCTTCTTTGTTTCTCAGCCTCGTTGCCCTTCTTCAGGACCGTTCGACTTTGCCGGCTGGCACCGGCACAGATTCTTTTCCCTTTTAGGTTGTTACAAAATATTGATTATAGTTCCCTATGCTATGCAGTAGGTCCAAATCTCTGTTTTGTTTTTGAAGCTTAGGAGGCATCTTCTCAAGATAAATGTCATTGCCCCCAAATTATCCCACTCACTTGATTATATTTACACTGATCCCAATCCATGCAGACCTAGGATCAACACCAATTATATTTAAATCTCCACCATCTGAAAAAAAAAAAAAATCTCCACCATCTGAAGTGGCCATTTTGTCTGGTTTGCTGGAGGCTTCATCCAGTCAGACATATAAATCTCCAGAGGAATTTCTAAAGATGAGTTAAAATACGAACCATCCCTCTCCCCAGGGTAGAAACTATATTATAAAAACCAGTTATGTCTTACATGGCGGATGAAGAAGGAAAGTGACTCACCACGAATGTCTGTGGTTCCCAAGGTGAGGTCTAAGGAGGAGGAACAGCAGCACCTGGGAACTTACAGTGAAATTTCTCAGGTCCCACCCCAAATCTCCTTTCTGAGACACTGGTAACTGAAGCAGGTTCGATCCCTGTGTTGGGAGTATCCCCTAGAGGAGGAAATGGCAACCCACCCCAATATTCTTGCCAAGAAATCTCATGGACAGAGGAGCCTGGCCAGCCACAGTTCATGGGGTGGCAAAGAGTCGGACACGACTGAGTGACTGAGCGTACATTCACAACTGGTGTTTTAACAAGCCCTCTGAGTCTGACGCTTGCTCAAATTGCAAACCCTTGATGTGGGAAAATACTGAGGGTATGTGGATGTCAGACCAACTGACAAGACTTCAGAAACACTAAGCATCTTGTGAGTTCATTTGTTAGGCCCTGCAACCTCTCTCTAAATGTTTGTAAATTTTAAAATATACTGTATTTTATAACTACATTAAATTTGCTTTATTTCAAAAATATGTACAGGAAAAAAGTAGTTTCTACAGCCCAAATATCCCAAGCTTTTCAAGCATCTAGATAAAAATAAGGTCTCATGAACATTGATACTGGTGTTTCACTGGCATATTTGTCCTACCTGTAAATCTCAGGGTCTCCCCACCCAAGGGCATGGCTAGTTAAACAGGCAGGTTGCAAAGCCTTGCATGGGCCCCTCTCTACCTCAGGGGGCTCCCCCTGTTTTTGGAAATTGGGTTCAGGCAAGGCTGGAAGAGTAAGAAGGGTGGGCTTGGGGATTTGTTTGTGTTTTTACCAATGATGGGAGCAGATTGAGACAGGAATGAAACATCTGTGCCTCAGATGAGGGAAGGTTCTGCAGCCTTGGTTGCTATTGGAGGTAGTCACAGAATTGACGTCCAACAATAATCAGTGTCAAGGCTGCAAAGAACAAAGAGCTTTTTGAGGGGTCTTAAAAATTACAATTTAGGAGACAGATTCAGATAAAACCAAATGAAAGACTCTTCTGGGGAAGAGAGTCAGACACTTATAAAAGCAAAAGCCATAAGACTGTTCAATAATTATGATTGGCTCTCATGCAAGGAAGGAAACTTTTTAAAATTTCACTAATTAATCAGTTAATTTTGGCTGTGCTGGGTCTTCATTGCTGTGGGGGCTCTCCTCTTGTTGCTCTGAGTGGGAGCTACTCTCTAGCTGTGGTGCTCAGGCTCCTCCCTGTGGTCGCTTCTCTTGCTGGGGAGCATGGGCTCTAGAGCATGGGCTTGAGTAGCTGTAGCACGTGGGCTTAGTAGTTGCAGCGCCCAGGCTCTAGAGCACAGTAGTTGTGGCACAGGGGTTAGTTGCTTTGCAGCATGTAGGATCTTCCCAGACCAGGGATCAAATCTGTGTCTCCTGCACGGGCAGGTGAATTCTTTACCACTGAGCCACCAGGCAAGTCCAAGAAAGGAAATATTTGTCCTTAAGGGGTAGGCCGTCACTAGTTATTTTCGGGAAATCCAATAAGTATCTTGAGTTTCTAGAACACCAGGCAGATTCTCTGGACACTTGCTTTAGGTGTTAAGTGATCAAAAGTCAGATTTCATCCAGGGTGAGCCGTGTGTCAGGTCACACTTTCTCGATGGCCTCCTGGCTCCATTTGAGAGCGTTCTCTCAGCAATACCAACTCCATTTTTATTCTGCTTTCAACACTGTGGGCCTGCAGGCCCATCCTAACAGCTCTACCCTCCTCCACTCGGCCACTTTTCATAATATCTCACTTGCACCCCATTCTGGAAAAGTGTTCCTCATGGTCCAGTGGCACAGTACAATGGGCTGGTTGGCTAGTCTTCATCATGGAACCTCCTCCTCACCATCTCCCTAGTCCACTTAACATCCCTTCAGTGAGTATTTCTGGAGCTCCTCATGTCTGGAAATATACCTATGAACAAAATATAGAGCCTTCATGCAGCTTCCTTGAAGAAGCTCCATGGAGCTTTCATGGTGTATTCATCGTCACGACAATCCTAGCACAGGTTGGAAAAGAATTTCCGGACACAGAGCATTTCAGAAGGGAGTGAGTTTATTGAGAGTAAACAGCAGAGGTAATGTGGGTGCTGCAAACACTGCGGGCCAACTTCCTGACAGAACTGGGAAAGCCAACACTTTATGGGTTGGTAGGCAATTTTTATAGCCTCAAGACAGAGAAATTTCCTGCTGGAGGCTGGCATCAGGTGATTGGTTAGGGTGCTATAGGGTGAGGATTGAGGTGGGCATTTTGCCTAATATGGAGTCAGGAAGCTTGCTAGTGATGATCGGGGGCCTTTTGACAACCGTTACAAAGGGGCTTATTCAGTTCTGGAGATGACCGTGTTTCTGGGCCCCCCTTCTGTAGACTTCATACCAGGTCTTGCACCTGTAGCCTTGGAATAGGACTCCACATTCACGTCTTCATGGAGGTTACATGAAGAAGAATGGAGAAGAAAGACAATAAAGAAGTAAACTGTATAGTGGTGGGTAGTGACACTATTTTTTTCAAGTCCCTCAGGAGTCTCACATGTGTGTTCAGCACCAGGTCCACCCATTTCTTTCACTCTGGCCTTTCTCTCCCCATAAGAAGAACACATCCCCTCACCACCATGTGAGGGCGTGGCTGTGGCACCCCTTGGTGGAAAAGTTCTGTTCTGTGGTCCCTGCCAGCTGCTGCTTCTCAGGAGTTCTGTGTAATCTGGACTAGAAAGCAGGTCTACTGGTAAGGCAGAAATCTGCTGGTTTTGTCTTCCTAGTACCTCTACCGGAGAAGGCAATGGCAACCCACTCCAGTATTCTTGCCTGGAGAATCCCAGGGATGGGAGCCTGCTGGGCTGCTGTCTATGGGGTTGCACAGAGTCCGACACGACTGAAGTGACTTAGCAGCAGCAGCAGCAGCAGTACCCCTACCCCATCCTAAATCTCGGAGGTATGATGATATGACCTTGACCCAGGCTGGGCCAGCCATGGAATCCCTTCCTCCTGTGCACAGCAATTTGTCCTGAAAAATGGTACATGACCCAAAAGTCATGAAAACCAGTCAGAGCTCTTTTATGAGATTTGATATATAGTTGATTAGAAAAACTCCCTTTCCACTTGGATGAACCTTAACGTGATGAGCCCTACTCCAAGACACGGAGTAGGTGTATGTAAGAAGCACACAGAGAAATGAGACAAGAGAGCCCTGTTGGCATATATGGGTGTACCATGTCTCATTGTTCCCCAAACAAGTCCCCTCCCTGTACCTAATTACATGAAGTAATACAGATCCTTTCACATTTGAGATACTTTCAGTTATTTGCAGCTGAAAATAAAAATTGTATGCTGAACCCACATTAATTATATCAACTATTTTGACTTGGATTGATGCTAAGGAAAAGAAGCCAGCATTTATTTTATAAAAATTATAGCAGCAATAAAACAAACCCTGCCTTTGACAAAACACCATATTAACATCATAGTAATAAGTTAATATAATTTTATTACACCTTATAAATTAACTATTAATTCTTGCCTGAAAAAAAATGCACCAGCACATATGAGATTCCTTTGAAAGGGCTCACAGACCACCAGTATTGTCCCTGGAGCACACTTTGGAAACATCTAATTAAAACAGACACCTTTTGTAATCTTGAATGAATGTTCACATGGATGAAACTTTGTTTTATGCAGCTAATCCCATCAAATATAAAATCTCCTAACCCTAGCAAATATCAGATCTCTTGTTAAATATTATTAAATATTGATGATGCTATTTTAAAACAGGATTATAAAAGCTGCATTCAGACTAGCATCATTCTTCAAAGTAATTTCTTAAAAGCATCATAAAATAGAACTATTGTCTATTCATATCATTTGCATTGTACTCATATCTGTTAAATTGACAAGATCTTTAGGCTTTTCTCTCTTATAATTACCTATAGTTTATGCTTTTTTTTATTAAACAGGTTTTAGGTTTCATTTATTCTTTTACTTGATCACTTTAGGTTGATCATGATAGTAAAAGTGCTTCCTTTGCATAGTCGTATTTGGCATTTAGGGCTTCCTGGGTAGCTCAACTGGTAAAGAATCTCTCTGCAATGCAGGAGATCCTGGTTCCATTCCTGAGTCAGGAAGTTCCCATGGAGAAGGGATAAGCTACCCACTCCAGTGTTTTTGGGCTCTCCTGGTGGCTCAGACGGTGAAGAATCCGCCTGCAATGCAGGAGAGCCCGGTTGGATCCTTGGGCTGGGAAGATCCCCTGGAGGAAGGCATGGCAACCCACTCCATCACCATCAGCAAAGTGTGTGCAAATCACAACCATAACCACATCTTGGAATTTCAAGGCACTAATAGAATGGCAGAGCACTAACTGTGCATTTGAAAGACTGTGCCCATAAAATGGGGCGCGGAGAAGACCAGACTCAAGCGTTCTTTCCCAAGTCAGAAAGCTTTCCCCTTCCATTAAATAAACGTAGTTCTAGGTGATTTCTTCTTTTACTTATACAAAACACACACGTGAAACTGGAAAGTTATTGGAACCTAGGGGACTGAAAACATAAGGCACAAAAGGAAGAAACCTAAAAGGCCCCTTGCAAACTCCATCCCTCCGTTGGACTGGAGGACCCGGGATGTGGAGGAGAGGCGCTAGAACTCAACTCCCCAACTCCCGCGCCCCTGAGCCGCAGCCTCCAGGCTGTAGGGGCCGCTGCAGCGCCGAGTTTGCGATGCGCGCTGAGACGCTCTCTCCCGCAGGAGGAGACGAGACGGACTGCGGCGGGCGGGCAGAGGAGGTGACCCCGCGACAGGTGAGCGGCGGAAGGGGCTGGGGTGGCGGGGTCGGGGACGAGGTGGCCGCTCCACAGCGGTCTTGATCCTGGCCTCGGCGGGCCCGACCGCCCTGTGGACCTCGCTCCCAGGTGCGTGGATTCGGACTCGGCGGCGTTCTCTCGAGCCCCTCTCTTTCCCGGCACAGTCGTCGCCACTCGGTGAACTCCCAGAGCTGGATCTGGAGGTTTCTGACCCCGCGGGCCCGTGCCCCGCCCCATACGTGGACACCTCCACCCAAAGAATCTTCTCATTTTCTGGACATTTTTCGTATCCCACCTTACCAAACTCCTAATTAGGGGAAAGTGGTTTTGCAATTTTTTCACGTGAGGTTCCTCTTTTCTTTTTAACTGTGTTTATAGTCCTGTGTGCCCCCTGCAAGACAATGTTTAGAACTTAATTGAATGCAGTTTCTTTCTCTGGAGGCCTCAAAGGCATCTGTCTTTGACTAATAGCAAGATGTAGTGTAGGTCCCACAATATGGGGAAGGCAGCGACCCAAATAATACTTTACACCCTCAGATTGTTGGCAACATCTTTTGTAAATAACATTCTTTGTCAGTATCTGCCTCTAGGTATGGTAAATTTCAAAGGATTAAAAAAAATAATAACTCTTTTACCTTAAAAACAACAAATGCAGAGTTCATCTTTAAAATTTAAACCCCAAAAGGGAGGGGACATATGTGTATCTATCTGATTCATGTTGATGTATGACCAAAACCAACACAGTATTGTAAAGCAATTATCCTTCAATTAAAAATAAATTTAAAAAAATTAAGTGATTATAATATTATGCTTTGTTGGAATATTGCTGCTGCTGCTGCTGCTAGGTCGCTTCAGTCGTGTCCGACTCTGTGTGACCCCAGAGCCGGCAGCCCACCAGGCTCCCCCATCCCTGGGATTCTCCAGGCAAGAACACTGGAGTGGTTTGCCATTCCCTTCTCCAATGCATGAAAGTGAAAAGTGAAAGTGAAGTTGCTCAGTCGTGTCCGACTCCTAGCGACCCCATGGACTGCAGCCCACCAGGCTCCTCCGTCCATGGGATTTTCCTGGCAAGAGTACTGGAGTCGGGTGCCATTGCCTTCTCCGGTTGGGATATTACTCAGCCATAAAAATGAACGAAATTGGGTCATTTGTAGAGAAGTGGTTAAACTTGGAGTCTGTCATACAGAGTAGAGAAAATCAGAGAGAGAAAAACAAATATTGTATATTAATGCATGTATATGGAATCTAGAAAATGGTACTGATGAAGCCATTCGCAGGACAGGAATAGAGAGACAGATGTGGAGAACAGACTGTGGATGATGAGGGGGGCTGGGAAGGGGAGGGTGAGACACATGGAGAGAGTAGCATTGACACACCCAGGCTACCTTGTAAAATAGCTAGCAGTAAGCTGATGTATAGCACAGGAAGCTCAGTTCAGCGCTCTATGAGACTAGAGGGGTGGACAAGTGGGTGGGAGGCTCAAGAGAGGGGGAATATATGTATACATATAGTTGATTCACTGTTGTTATGCAGCAGAAACTAACACTGTAAAGCAATTATACTCCAATTAAAACATTTTGTTACATTTCTTAAATCTTGTAATAACTTACGAATGCTGAGTCTTAGTGATTTAGGAGTGTATGGTGGACCAGGGGTTGGCTGGAACTTGAGTGACCTGGATTATCTCACTCTTCTATGGGCAAAGACAATCAATCTCTTTTGGTTTAGGTTTGTATAGAAGAAAGGATTGAATTAATTGGTGGAGATGAAAATAGCTACCATTTGTTGAACTTCTGTTATGTCCTTTAAAAAATGTTACCTCATTTAATCTACAAGGTCATTCTATGCAATAGGTAATATCCCTTCTATAAAAGTGCAAACTGAAGCTTAGAGAAGTTGTCACTCAAAAACACACACCTAATCTGTAGCAAAGTTGGAATTTGCAACAATGGTACATTCCGTTAAGACAGAAAGCTGTCTAATTCTGCCCTGAACTTGTTTATTCTAAATCAAATTATTTTTAAGGTGTCTTGCAATGGCACCCCACTCCAGTACTCTTGCCTGGAAAATCCCATGGACAGAGGAGCCTGGTAGGCTGCAGTCCATGGGGTCGCTAAGAGTTGGACGCGACTGAGCGACTTCTCTTTCACTTCTCACTTTCATACATTGGGGAAGGAAATGGCAACCCACTCCAGTGTTCTTGCCTGGAGAATCCCAGGGACGGGGGAGCCTGGTGGGCTACTGTCTCTGGGGTCGCACAGAGTCGGACACGACTGAAGCAACTTAGCAGCAGCAGCAGCAGCAGCCCCAAACTTCAAGTTATTTTCTTAAATTCTGAAATAGTATGGTATGTGAAACAAAGATAACAAGTACATTTATATATCCTGAAAATATTTTGTCCATTTTATAATTCCCTAAGGCTTTTATTTAATTCCTGGTATTCCTTCTCACCAGTATTCTGTGATTCTGACTGTTTTTTTTTTTTTCCGTTTATCTTCTGTTCAGATGCTTATTTCAAAATGAATATCTGAGGACTAAGTTTTTCACCAAAGTAAGTCATATTCTTTATATCGTGGTCTAATTTTTATGTCATGCCATTTTTGTGCCAACACATTGTTTAATATCAGCTGCCACGTACATTCTGGATTATCCCACAGAGCAGGAATTTTAATAAAGGAGAGAAAATGGTTTAAAATTCCTACTGCTTAAGATCATCTTTGTACAGTCTCTTACAGTGTATTCGTTCTGGGGGCACCATTTTCACTCATACTTTAGGGCGTTGCTACAAAGAGGCTACTGCTTCCTTTCTCATCACATATTGCTTTCCCCAGAGAATGGGCAGGAGAAAAAGGTAAAGAAACTTTTGCTGGGAGGGACGTATGAAGTAAATGCAGTTTAGTTTAGATCTTTTTTTTTAAAAAAGCTTTTAGATTGGAGTATAATTTATTTACAATGCTGTGTTAGCTGCAGGTGTACAGCACAATGTATGATTTAGTTATACATACTTTTTTTCAGATTCTTTTCCCTTATAGTTTATTACAAAACATTGAGTGTAGCTCTCTGTGTTATACAGTACATCCTTGTTGATTATTTTATATATAGTTGTGTATGTTAATCCCAGATTCCTAATTTATCCCATGCTACTATTCCCTTTTTTGTAACCACAGGTTCGTTTTCTATGTCTGTGAGTCTGTTTCTGTTTTGAAAATAAGTTTGTTTGTATCATTTAGATTCCATGTATAAGTGATATCATATGGTATTCGTCTTTCTCTTTCTGACTGACTTTGCTTAGTATGATCTCTAGGTCCATTCATTTTGCTGCAAATGGCATTATTTCATTTTTTTGTTGTTCAGTTGTGTCCAAATCTTTGCTACCCCATGGACTGCAGCACACCAGGCTTCCCTGTCCTTCACCATCTCCCAGACCTTGCTCAAACTCATGTCCATTGAGTCAGTGATGCCATCCAGCCAATCTCATCCTCTGTTGTCCCCTTCTCCTCCTGCCTTCAGTCTTTCCCAGCATGAAGGTCTTTTCCAGTGAGTCAGTTCTTTGCATCACGTGGCCAAAGTATTAGAGTTTCAGCTTTAGCATCAGTCCTTCCAATGAATATTCAGGACTGATTTTTTTTAGGATGGATTGGTTGAATTTCCAAGGGACTCTCAAGAGTCTTCTCCAACATCACAGCTCAAAAGCATCAATTTTTCAGCATTCGACCTTCTTTATAGTCTCACATCCATACATGACTACTGGAATAACCATAGCTTTAACTATATGGACCTTTGTCGGCAAAGTAAGATCTCTGCTTTTTAATATGCTATCTAGGTTTGTCATAGCTTTTCTTCTTTCATTTTTTAGGACTGAGTAATATTCCATTGTGTATATGTACCACATCTTTATCCATTCATCTGTGGTGGACATTTAGGTTGCTTACATGTCTTGGCTATTGTAAATAGTGCTACAGTGAATACTGGGGTGCATGTATCTTTTTGAATTATGGTTTTCTCTGGGCATATGTGCAGGAGTGGGATTGCTGGATCATATAGTAGCTCTATTTTTAGTTTTTTAAGAAGCCTCCATACTGCTGCACCAGTTCACACTCTCACAAACAGTGATGGAGGTTTCCCTTTTCCCCACATCCTCTCCAGCGTTCATTATTTGTAGATTTTTCAGTGATGGACATTCTGAACAGTGCTAGGTGATACCTCACTGTGATTTTAGTACTCTCATAGTTAGCAGTGTTGAGCACCTTTTCATGTGCTTTTTGGCCTTCTGTATGTCTTCTTTGCAGAAAGGTCTGTTTAGGTCTTCTCCCCATTTTTCGTTTGGGTTGTTTTTTTTTTTTGATATTGAACTGCATGAGCTATTTGTATGTTTGGATATTAATCCTTTGATCCCATGATTTATAAGTATTTTTTCCCATATTTGGTTGTCTTTTCATTTTGTTTATGGTTTCCTTTGCTATGCAAAAGCTTTTAAGTTAATTAGGTCCCGTTTGTTTATTTTTGTTTTTATTTTCATCACTGTAGTAGGTGTATCCTTTGGGATCCAAAAAGATATTGCTGAGACTTATGTCAAAGAATGTTCTGTCTGTATTTTCCTCTAAGAGTTTTATAGTATCTGGTCTTAAGCTTAGGTCTTTAATCTATTTTAAGTTTATGTTTGTGTATGGTGTTAGAGAATCTTCTAATTTCATTCTTTTACATGTACCTGTCCAGTTTTCCCAGTACCAGTTGTTGAAGAGACTTGTCTTTTGTCCCAGAGAGACATATGAAGTAAATACAGCTTAGTTTAGATCTTTTTTTATAGGCAGGTATGAAAAATGCACGTCTCTTCTATTAAAAAAAATTATGTACACAATTTCTTATTTAAGGGAACAAGAAATGGGTGATGGAAAATAATGAAGAAGAATAAGAATGGGGCACCTGGACAGATTGCACAGCCATGGGGTGGCCCCTGGGATACCTAACTTACTGAGTGTTTTAGAGGTCAACCGGTGCAGAAATTAATCACCAGATTGGCCAGCAGCAGTGCTGTGTCAAGTTCCTCTCATCCCTGCTAGTGTGTGTTTGTGTGTGTTTATGCATGCACGCGCGTGTGCACACTAGAGAGTGCCCTTTTTAACACAATAAATGCGGGTCCAGGCTTAAAAATAAACTCATCTTGAAAGCAAGTATATCTAGAGATTGATCAATATTATATGCAAATAAGTACGTGTGATTTACCTCACGCTTTGCAGTGGGGGGAAAAAAGAGAGAAGAAGTGGGAGAAAGTGATGGGGAGTCTTGGAAGCTCCAATGGATGTGTGTCAGATGGTAACTGTTTTTGAGGTACTGTCCACTCTGTTGGAATAGGTTGTTGCTGTGCTTTGAATTCATGATGGTTCTGTAGCTTTTAAAATTAGAACTTATATCAGCTCTGATTAACACCTGTGAAGAAACCACTAAGGTTTTGCATTTTATATACTTGTTCAACCCACACATCTTGCCTGTCTTTCACAGTCATGTTCCTGTTGTTCTGTGGGCCAGGCGTGTGCAGAGATACGAAAGAACATTCTCTAACATAAAAAGTCTCATTTAGTTCTGTTCTTATTACAGATTCTTACCTAATAAGTCCCTTTTTGGCCTCAGTAATCTGTCTCTTATTTAAAGTATCAGTCATTCAGTTCAGTCACTTAGTTGTGTCTGACTCTTTGCAACCCCATTGATTGCAGCATGCCAGGCTTCCCTGTTCATCACCATCTCCCGGAGCTTGCTCAAACTCGTGTTCATCTAGTCAGTGATGCCATCCAATGATCTAATCCTCTGTCATCCCCTTTTTCCTCCTGCCTTCAATCTCCCAGCATCAGGGTCATTTCCAGTGAGTCAGTTCTTCGCATCAGGTGGCCAAAGTATTGGAACTTCAGCTTCAACATCAGTCCATCCAGTGAATATTCAGGACTGATTCCCTTTAGGATTGTCTGGTTTGATATCTTTGCAGTCCAAGGGACTTTCAAGAGTCTTCTCCAACACCACGGTTCCAAAGCATCAGTTCTTCGGCACTCAGTTTTCATTATGGTCCAGCTCCACATTTGTGCATGAATTAAGGTCAGTAGTTCTAAAGTGTAAGATTCTAAAATAATTTCCAAATCAAAGATTTGTCATACTTACGGAGTATTTTGCCATACTGTAATAGAAATGCACTGACCAGTGCTAAGAATAATATAGTTTTATATTTAACTAAAATAATATTGGTATAATTATTTTCATAAATGTAAGGGGGGTGTGTGTGCGCGCATGCACGCACTTAGTCACGCAGTCATTTCCGACCCTTTGTGACCCCATGGACTATACAGTCCATGGAATTCTCCAGTCCAGAATACTGGAGTGCGTAGCCTATCCCTTCTCCAGCGGATCTTTCCGACCCAGGAATTGAAAAGGGGTCTCCTGTATTGCAGGTGGATTCTTTACTATCTGAGCTACCAGGGAAACCCTTTAATTTGGAAAAGTCCCTTTCAGTAAACATTTGCAGTAGTTTCCAGCCTATGTATTCTTTAATTGTCATTTCTGGCAAAGAGTTTAACATGAACAGTTTAACGTAAATGAAATGTTGGTGTCTAGAGTTTACAGTATAATAAATACTACCTTGATTGCTTATTTACTTGTTTCATCAAAGTAAATGTAGGTTCAGCTAAGGAAAGAGAATCTTGTGCAAATACAATATATATATATAGCTGAGGGGCTATCTTCCAGGCGATAGACCTCAGTAAGATCCCCAAATAAAACTTATCTTGCAACTTTAAGTTTGTGCATTTTTCTTCAGTTTACAGTTTCAAGACATTCAGCTAAGAAATGTGCATGTCAGTGGATCCCTGGTTTAGCAGAAAACATTGGAGTTTTTTGATAACCTTGGGCATGATGTGTTGGAAGCTTGTGCTGGCTGAACAGATTTCAGGCATATTATGAAATTCTTTCAGAAGTTGTCTGTAGTGGAAAAAAATCACTGTTCCAATAGAGAAAACTAGTAACTTGAATGCTGTTGAAGTTTTTAAAAAATTGCTAGTTACTGCTTGAATGATGTGTTAAATGCTGTTGAACTATGTTTTATGAGTTGTTACCTCATATAATTCATGTCCAAAGTGGACTTCAAAGAAGAGGTAAATAGAGGTTGATGGTTATTCTTTTCTGCTGTAATGCATCATGGTCGGAAGAGATGAGACCACTTGTCATTGGCAAGTCAGTTAACCCCCAGGGCTTCAGAAATGTGCATTTGCTCCCCAGTGATGATGAAACCAGTATACATGTCTAGAGAACATGAGGTTTATTTGATGAATAACTGAGAATGGTTGGCAAGAGGAAGAAAGGAGTGAAAAGCAAGATCCTCTTGCTGATGGACACCTTCTCTGCCCAACACACTCCTGTGTTTGGATCACATGTGTTGAGTTTTCTCATTGACTATAATCTTTTTCACTTTTGAAAAAACTGAACTCCTAAGTTTCTCCATAGGTAATAAGGTTGCAGAAATATTGCTTTTATAAAGACTGTAAAATGGAAAACTTAATACTTGAATAGACAAAGCCCCAGTTCAGTTCAGTTCAGTCGCTCAGTCGTGTCCAACTCTTTGCGATCCCATGAATTGCAGCACACCAGGCCTCCCTGTCCATCACCAACTCCTGGAGTTCACTCAGACTCATGCCCATCGAGTCAGTGATGCCATCCAGCCATCTCATCCTCTGTTGTCCCCTTCTCCTTCTGCCCCCAATCCCTCCCAGCATCAGAGTCTTTTCCAATGAGTCAACTCTTCCCATGAGGTGGCCAAAGTACTGGAGCTTCAGCTTTAGCAGCATTCCTTCCAAAGAAATCCCAGGGCTGATCTCCTTCAGAATGGACTGGTTGGATCTCCTTGCAGTCCAAGGGACTCTCAAGAGTCTTCTCCAACACAACAAGTGGTNGCTGGATCATATAGTAGCTCTATTTTTAGTTTTTTAAGAAGCCTCCATACTGCTGCACCAGTTCACACTCTCACAAACAGTGATGGAGGTTTCCCTTTTCCCCACATCCTCTCCAGCGTTCATTATTTGTAGATTTTTCAGTGATGGACATTCTGAACAGTGCTAGGTGATACCTCACTGTGATTTTAGTACTCTCATAGTTAGCAGTGTTGAGCACCTTTTCATGTGCTTTTTGGCCTTCTGTATGTCTTCTTTGCAGAAAGGTCTGTTTAGGTCTTCTCCCCATTTTTCGTTTGGGTTGTTTTTTTTTTTTGATATTGAACTGCATGAGCTATTTGTATGTTTGGATATTAATCCTTTGATCCCATGATTTATAAGTATTTTTTCCCATATTTGGTTGTCTTTTCATTTTGTTTATGGTTTCCTTTGCTATGCAAAAGCTTTTAAGTTAATTAGGTCCCGTTTGTTTATTTTTGTTTTTATTTTCATCACTGTAGTAGGTGTATCCTTTGGGATCCAAAAAGATATTGCTGAGACTTATGTCAAAGAATGTTCTGTCTGTATTTTCCTCTAAGAGTTTTATAGTATCTGGTCTTAAGCTTAGGTCTTTAATCTATTTTAAGTTTATGTTTGTGTATGGTGTTAGAGAATCTTCTAATTTCATTCTTTTACATGTACCTGTCCAGTTTTCCCAGTACCAGTTGTTGAAGAGACTTGTCTTTTGTCCCAGAGAGACATATGAAGTAAATACAGCTTAGTTTAGATCTTTTTTTATAGGCAGGTATGAAAAATGCACGTCTCTTCTATTAAAAAAAATTATGTACACAATTTCTTATTTAAGGGAACAAGAAATGGGTGATGGAAAATAATGAAGAAGAATAAGAATGGGGCACCTGGACAGATTGCACAGCCATGGGGTGGCCCCTGGGATACCTAACTTACTGAGTGTTTTAGAGGTCAACCGGTGCAGAAATTAATCACCAGATTGGCCAGCAGCAGTGCTGTGTCAAGTTCCTCTCATCCCTGCTAGTGTGTGTTTGTGTGTGTTTATGCATGCACGCGCGTGTGCACACTAGAGAGTGCCCTTTTTAACACAATAAATGCGGGTCCAGGCTTAAAAATAAACTCATCTTGAAAGCAAGTATATCTAGAGATTGATCAATATTATATGCAAATAAGTACGTGTGATTTACCTCACGCTTTGCAGTGGGGGGAAAAAAGAGAGAAGAAGTGGGAGAAAGTGATGGGGAGTCTTGGAAGCTCCAATGGATGTGTGTCAGATGGTAACTGTTTTTGAGGTACTGTCCACTCTGTTGGAATAGGTTGTTGCTGTGCTTTGAATTCATGATGGTTCTGTAGCTTTTAAAATTAGAACTTATATCAGCTCTGATTAACACCTGTGAAGAAACCACTAAGGTTTTGCATTTTATATACTTGTTCAACCCACACATCTTGCCTGTCTTTCACAGTCATGTTCCTGTTGTTCTGTGGGCCAGGCGTGTGCAGAGATACGAAAGAACATTCTCTAACATAAAAAGTCTCATTTAGTTCTGTTCTTATTACAGATTCTTACCTAATAAGTCCCTTTTTGGCCTCAGTAATCTGTCTCTTATTTAAAGTATCAGTCATTCAGTTCAGTCACTTAGTTGTGTCTGACTCTTTGCAACCCCATTGATTGCAGCATGCCAGGCTTCCCTGTTCATCACCATCTCCCGGAGCTTGCTCAAACTCGTGTTCATCTAGTCAGTGATGCCATCCAATGATCTAATCCTCTGTCATCCCCTTTTTCCTCCTGCCTTCAATCTCCCAGCATCAGGGTCATTTCCAGTGAGTCAGTTCTTCGCATCAGGTGGCCAAAGTATTGGAACTTCAGCTTCAACATCAGTCCATCCAGTGAATATTCAGGACTGATTCCCTTTAGGATTGTCTGGTTTGATATCTTTGCAGTCCAAGGGACTTTCAAGAGTCTTCTCCAACACCACGGTTCCAAAGCATCAGTTCTTCGGCACTCAGTTTTCATTATGGTCCAGCTCCACATTTGTGCATGAATTAAGGTCAGTAGTTCTAAAGTGTAAGATTCTAAAATAATTTCCAAATCAAAGATTTGTCATACTTACGGAGTATTTTGCCATACTGTAATAGAAATGCACTGACCAGTGCTAAGAATAATATAGTTTTATATTTAACTAAAATAATATTGGTATAATTATTTTCATAAATGTAAGGGGGGTGTGTGTGCGCGCATGCACGCACTTAGTCACGCAGTCATTTCCGACCCTTTGTGACCCCATGGACTATACAGTCCATGGAATTCTCCAGTCCAGAATACTGGAGTGCGTAGCCTATCCCTTCTCCAGCGGATCTTTCCGACCCAGGAATTGAAAAGGGGTCTCCTGTATTGCAGGTGGATTCTTTACTATCTGAGCTACCAGGGAAACCCTTTAATTTGGAAAAGTCCCTTTCAGTAAACATTTGCAGTAGTTTCCAGCCTATGTATTCTTTAATTGTCATTTCTGGCAAAGAGTTTAACATGAACAGTTTAACGTAAATGAAATGTTGGTGTCTAGAGTTTACAGTATAATAAATACTACCTTGATTGCTTATTTACTTGTTTCATCAAAGTAAATGTAGGTTCAGCTAAGGAAAGAGAATCTTGTGCAAATACAATATATATATATAGCTGAGGGGCTATCTTCCAGGCGATAGACCTCAGTAAGATCCCCAAATAAAACTTATCTTGCAACTTTAAGTTTGTGCATTTTTCTTCAGTTTACAGTTTCAAGACATTCAGCTAAGAAATGTGCATGTCAGTGGATCCCTGGTTTAGCAGAAAACATTGGAGTTTTTTGATAACCTTGGGCATGATGTGTTGGAAGCTTGTGCTGGCTGAACAGATTTCAGGCATATTATGAAATTCTTTCAGAAGTTGTCTGTAGTGGAAAAAAATCACTGTTCCAATAGAGAAAACTAGTAACTTGAATGCTGTTGAAGTTTTTAAAAAATTGCTAGTTACTGCTTGAATGATGTGTTAAATGCTGTTGAACTATGTTTTATGAGTTGTTACCTCATATAATTCATGTCCAAAGTGGACTTCAAAGAAGAGGTAAATAGAGGTTGATGGTTATTCTTTTCTGCTGTAATGCATCATGGTCGGAAGAGATGAGACCACTTGTCATTGGCAAGTCAGTTAACCCCCAGGGCTTCAGAAATGTGCATTTGCTCCCCAGTGATGATGAAACCAGTATACATGTCTAGAGAACATGAGGTTTATTTGATGAATAACTGAGAATGGTTGGCAAGAGGAAGAAAGGAGTGAAAAGCAAGATCCTCTTGCTGATGGACACCTTCTCTGCCCAACACACTCCTGTGTTTGGATCACATGTGTTGAGTTTTCTCATTGACTATAATCTTTTTCACTTTTGAAAAAACTGAACTCCTAAGTTTCTCCATAGGTAATAAGGTTGCAGAAATATTGCTTTTATAAAGACTGTAAAATGGAAAACTTAATACTTGAATAGACAAAGCCCCAGTTCAGTTCAGTTCAGTCGCTCAGTCGTGTCCAACTCTTTGCGATCCCATGAATTGCAGCACACCAGGCCTCCCTGTCCATCACCAACTCCTGGAGTTCACTCAGACTCATGCCCATCGAGTCAGTGATGCCATCCAGCCATCTCATCCTCTGTTGTCCCCTTCTCCTTCTGCCCCCAATCCCTCCCAGCATCAGAGTCTTTTCCAATGAGTCAACTCTTCCCATGAGGTGGCCAAAGTACTGGAGCTTCAGCTTTAGCAGCATTCCTTCCAAAGAAATCCCAGGGCTGATCTCCTTCAGAATGGACTGGTTGGATCTCCTTGCAGTCCAAGGGACTCTCAAGAGTCTTCTCCAACACAACAAGTGGTTAAATGTGAGTGTTTGACTCTCGTTTCATAACATTTACTGAGGGTTTGGCATTTCCCCCAAAGAATTTTATTATGTTGTCATGAATCTCAGCCATTCTTTGGAAAGTTTCTTTCCCTGTCTTTTCCCTTCCAAACTTCCCCCCACCCACCCCACCAGCATTCAGTGGCAGGATTGGTAAGAATAACCTTTTGCCCAGTAGTATGTAGAAGGAAAAAATATTCACAAAGTGTTGACATTCTAGCAGGGAGAACCAGAAGCCAAAAGACATACTTGGATCTATTAGGACAGATCCTGAGTAATTAAGAGAAAACTGTTTCCAATTAAGGAGGTAGCATAGTGTTTGTTGCCAGAGAGCGGACGATGGAGGAGGAGTAAGGACAGCTGCTGCAGGCACTGGTGCTGGGGTGACCCAGAGGTGGGAGGCAGGGGGGCGGGCAGGGAAAGTGGCAGAGGAGCAAGTCTGCAGGAGGAATGCAGCAGAAGAATGCTCATGCTTCTTAGGGCGGTGTCCTGAAAGCGCTGTTGGAAGGCGAGGAAGGTGAAAATGGAAGGAAATTAAGAAGGTGTGGATAACCCACTGGCCACTCCTACCCTTAGTACCCCCTTCATATAGCAAGATACAACATGACTCATACCAACAAGCAAATTCCATCGGCTCCTGGGAAAGTAGGAAAACGACTTTTGCCTACCTCACTAGTTCCACGAGATGAAAAATAAAATAACCATTTTACTAAACAAAACCTAAAGGCCATTTATTTACAAAGTATGTATTATACAAAGTAATAAAAGAATTGACCATCACTTTTGGTATATATCTAGACTGGAATTTGAAAAAAGACTGAATATAGAATGATTTTTTAAAAAGCAGTATCAGAAAAACGTAACTTTGAAGGGAGAAAAAGTCTCTTGTTTTATTTTTAGGTATTAAATCATCGTTAAGTCAAGATGTCTTCAGCACCTGAGCCTCCAGCCTTTAAAAAGGAGCCACCCAAGGAGAAAGACCTGGGAAATCTAGGGCTCAGAGGAGTCCGTACCACAACCTTATTTCGAGCTGTGAATCCAGAGCTCTTCATTAAACCTGTAAGAAATCATCCAGGATAAGACTTTACGTTCAATTTACCTAGGCTTTTGGAAATAGAAAGTTCTAATTTTCCTGTAACATTTGATTTTATCATGGAAATTTGATGTTAACTAGTAAGACTTCTCTGTGGATAAGAAGCAGATGGAAGGAAGATCTTAAATGCTGTTACACTAAATACACAGATAAAACTAATTATTTTGAGGGTGTTGGAGAATTTAAATGGTAAATAGTTGAATTTTAATGAATCAACTGATCAAATTCCTGTTTAAAATTTTATTTTAATAATAGCTGCATTGATTTTAAGGAAACTTGTTTGATCAGGTACCAATAAGTAAATAAAATGAAAATCTGATCAGTCTACAATTCTAGGCTTATTAATAATATTTTAACCTAGGAGATTTTGTAAACATATATTGAAAAATATGAAAATATGCATTTATACACTGTTAGGGAGTTAGCTCTGAGAAGGCAATGGCACCCCATTCCAGAACTCCCATGGACGGATTTTCCCATGGAAAATCCCATGGACAGAGGAGCCTGGTAGGCTGCAGTCCATGGGGTCACTAAGAGTTGGGCACTACTGAGTGACTTCACTTTCGCTTTTCACTTTCATGCAATGGAGAAGGAAATGGCAACCCACTCCAGTGTTCTTGCCTGGAGAATCCCAGAGACAGAGGAGCCTAGTGGGCTGCCCTCTATGGTGTCACACAGAGTCGGACACGACTGAAGTGACTTAGCAGCAGCAGCAGGGAGTTAGCTAATCATATTTTTGTAGCAAGTTACTGAATACATTTGATTTGTTAAGTTTTATTTTTGCAAAATGCAAATCAAGTCATAAAATCTACTTAAATGTTTGAATTAATTAGAATTTTAATAACATAGTTACCAGTATAAACTGTTTGAAAGTTAAATAGGTCAACTTAGCAATCAAATCATTAAATCAACGTAGAATGTTTTAAAAACTTTGAACTAATGTGTTTTTTTACTTGCCAAGTACATTTCAAGAACTGTAGAAGTAAGCTGCTCTGAGCACGTGGCCTTTTTCAGATGTCCATCCCACTGAAAAAGCTTGACCTTAATTTTTTTGATGATTAAGAATAGTAATGAAACAAAAGAAGAAAATACAGAATTTAAAAGCTTTTTTAAAAAAATTCAGGAATTCCCTAGCTGTCCAGTAGTTAGGACTCTGCCCTCTCACTGCCAAGGGCCCACGTTCAATCCCTGGCTAGGGAACTAAAATCCCCAAAACTGTGGTATGACCAAAAAAAAAAAATCAAAGTAACATCCTTTGCCTCTTAGGGTCTTGGATTTTACACAGCAAATCAGAATTATTTTAACACCATATCTGTTTTTTCTCTGTGTTTCTTGAGGTAATAGAATAAATTCCCAGAGAAGGGTGTGTCTGTTTTGCTGTACCTGGTATATAACATGAAAGGCTTTCTGCCAGTTTTTCATGATCCTGGGTGACAAGAAAAGAATGTAGACTTCATTCCTCACTTCTTAATAAAAATTACAAATTTAAGGTTTGCAGGTGGGAAACTTGGGCCCAAAAAAAGTTAAGCAACTTCTTCACAACATAGGTAACTGAAAACTGAGCACCGGACCAATTTCCTTCTAAAGGTGAAGGTCCGAGATGTCCCAGCTGTGACGAGAAGAAGGAAGAGGCTTCCATAGTCTCTAAGTTATTAAGAGTTGAGTTAACTGAATAAAGAAATGGATAAATATTAGAAATGAAATTTTACCCTAGGAATGCTGGTGTGGTACTAAAGCCTTAGCATGACGGACAGAAAGTGCAGGAGATATCTGGGTCTCCTCAAATGATTGGTGTTATTGAGACCTTGTGATTTTTTTTTTTCCTTTGACAGAACAAACCTGTAATGGCTTTCGGATTAATGACCCTTTCACTTTGCGTGGCTTATATCGGTTACCTACATGCGACACAGGAGAATAAGAAGGACCTCTATGAAGCTATTGATAGTGAGGGACACAGTTATATGAGGAGGAAAACATCTAAATGGGATTAACTGAGCTGGTTGCTGCAGATGAAGGTTTACTGGGGGCTCTGAAATCTTCAGCTGAAGATTAGGACCACACAGTGTCTTGTTTGTTGTTCCAGAAGATGCTGCTGTGGAGGAAGGATGGCGATTGCAGCCAGACCCCTAGAGTGAATGTTGTCCTTTCAAAATGGCAGCCATTATCACATTCTTTTTTCCACAGAAAGAGCTGTTCAGTATTTTAATTTTATTAAATCCTCTTTTAAAAAGTGCCATGAGAATGGAAGTCGTTTTTGTAAATTATAGAGTTCTGTCCAATAAAAGTACTGCTGCTCTTAAATTTGCATGGTATTGCTAATATTTTAAGGGGAATGTGCATTTACAGCTGTTGTGAAGGTTTAGTTTTGCTCTTTGCAAAGGCAGGGTTCTTTTTCTACCTGGTGAAGAAGAAAATGATTATAAATTACTATAAAGCCTGCAGTTAAAAACAGTTTTTACAGAATTACAGATGGGTCGTATGTTTTGGTTTCCATTTCAGCTAATTTTGGTCCAAATTTTTATTTTAGTTGAAAAGATACTCCCACTCAATTACTAAAATAAAGATTACATGAAAGAATAACTCAGAGTAATTGGAGTTTTTCGTTAAAAAAAATAACCAGACAGTATGTTGTACTGAATATGATGTTTGTATTTGACTACAACTAAATATTATTTATTTTGTTTTCATTGTAATTTATTATTTCGTTACTTGTATTTCATTGTTACTTATATTTCATTGTTATTTCATTTCATTGTTATCACTGTAATTTAATGTTAAAATGATACTATAAATGTAAGACCGAATGTTCTTATAGTTACTTGAAAACTAGAACTGCTCAGTAGATAAGAAGGTCTAGATTTAAAGTAACCATAAGTATATGGGGTTTATCTTACACCTTTCTGATAAGGGTTCTAGATGTGTTTTATTTCTAGATATTTACCACATTCTCCAAATCATTGGAATTGCATCTTAGTAAATAAATCTTATCTCTGAAATTTTGTTTCATTTATTATTAACAAGTAAAATAATTGCACAGGCAGAGTTTATCATCATAATGTAAGATTTAATTTCCAGTGCTTTATGGCAGTTTTGTAAGATACATGAAAAAGTAATTATGTTTGATTTGTAGATACTAAAGAGCTTAGCTAATTGAGTTATCTGTATGCAGCTAAATTAAATCTTTATTACTGACCCTTAAATATTTCTTTGTGAGGTCTCTCTATATAGTACACGTCATACAGTTTAAATACACTTAGGTGGTATACAGTGCCTTTTAATTTAAAGTATTATCTTTTGCTGTTGGTTGGTAAAGAACTAGAGTTCTGTTTCAACTTATGCATTTAATGCCACATCATCATCATTAGAGTTCTTCTAATATTCAACAAAAGGAGTTACTGTTTGGTGGGGGAAGTATTAGTGAGCTATCAAGATGTTATTGCAGCAAAGAAGGGCTGCAGGAACTGGGCAGAGGGCAGCCTTAAACCACGTGACTGTGTGTGAGTGAACCAGAGTAACAGTAGAGTTCACAAGGTGCACAGCTGTGAAAAATAAGGCAAGGGAAGAAAACCATTGAATTTTAGAAACAACCTGACTTCCCTGGTAGGCTTAGACAGTAGAAGTGTCTGCCTACAATGTGGGAGACCCGGGTTTATTCCATAGATTGGAAAGATCCCCTGGAGAAGAAAATGGCAACCCACTCCAGTATTCTTGCCTGGAAAATTCCATGTACAGAGGAGCCTGGTAGGATACAGTCCATGGTGTTGCAAAGAGTTGGGACAGGACTGAGTGACTTCACTTTCAACCTAACTGTGATACTGTTCATAGGTCTGTTACAAGTTGTGTAGCACAGTCTTCTATGTGCAGTGTCAAAGACTGCTTGGCTGTAGATGTTTTCATTCCTTCTCTAAAGGAAAATGAGACAGTCAGTGGTCTAAGGAGGGGATGCTCAGGGCAAGATGTTTACACTATTTTGGAGTCTGGTAGGAGGAATGTTTTCCAATGCAGGAATCTGGTTGATAGATTGTCCTGAAGCAAGTATTGATAAATGAACTACTGGTAAGCTGCAAGCAACCTCTTAGCCCAGGGAAGTAATCTTCCCTGATAAAAGAGCCATTTGCCCAGAAGAGCAAGCAGTTTCAGTTCAGTTCAGTTGCTCAGTCGTGTCCGACTCTTTACGACCCCATGAATCGCAGCATGCCAGGCCACCCTGTCCATCACCAACTCCCGGAGTTCATTCAGACTCACCTCCATCGAGTCTGATGCCATCCAGCCATCTCATCCTCGGTCATCCCCTTCTCCTCCTGACCCCAATCCTTCCCAGCATCAAAGTCTTTTCCAATGGGTCAACTGTGCATGAGGTGGCCAGAGTATTGGAGTTTCAGCTTTAGCATCATTCCTTCCAAAGAAATCCCAGGGCTGATCTCCTTCAGAATGGACTGGTTGGATAAGAATTTCCCAGTGTAAACAGTGAAGTTATTTATTGTTTAATAGCCTTATCTTCTGTAAGGCAACCAATCCATCCCAGTTTTCTAAGCAAGGAGGGGATTCTTGATTTCCATTTTAAAACAAGGACAACAAATGAGTTAACTGATTCTAAAAGCCAACCTTAGTAATTTTGAGTGCTTGCTTACTGATAATTTTTCCTTTAAGGTACTGTGAGATTTTCCCAGTTTTATTGCCCTGACACAAAAGCATTATAGATAACCTAAAAAAAAAACCTCCCTTTTTTGTTGTCTGGCCTAAAAAATCAATTCTTTAAGTAAACCATTTAACAGAAAGTATGGTAGACTGAATAATACACCTCTTTTCCCACACCACCCTAGAGATGTTTGAATCCTAGTTCCACAACCTGTAAACATGTTCCATTATATGCCAGAAGGGTCAAGGTTATACCAATAACCTCAGATATACAGATGACACCACCCTAATGGCAGAAAGTGAACAACTAAAGAGCTTCTTGGTGAAGGTGAAAGGAGGGTTTTTAAAAGCTGGCTTAAAACTCAGCATTCAAAAAACTAAGATCGTGGCATCCAGTCCCATCACTTCATGGCAAATAGGTGGGGAAACGAAACAGTGACAGTCTATTCTTCTGGGCTCCAAAATCACTGCAGATGGTGATTGCAGCCATGAAATTAAAAGATGCTTGCTCCTTGGAAGGAACTCATTGGAAAAGACCCTGATGCTGGGAAAGATTGAGGGCAGGAGGAGAAGAGGGTGACAGAAGATGAGATGGTTGGATGGTATCATTGACTCAATGGACATGAGAGAGAGAGAGTGAAGTATAGGGTAGCCTGGCATGCTGCAGTCCATGAGGGGTCACAAAGAGTCAGACATGACTGGGGAAAAAAAAAAAAAAACATGGCAGAAGGAACTTGACAGATATGATTTAGTTCAGGATTTGAAATAGGGAAATGACCCTTTATTATTTGGGTGGGGGTGATATAATCACAAAAGTCCTTATAAGAGGGAGGCAGATGATGAGAGGAAGAAGCAATGTCACCCTGCAAACAGGAGGATAAGAGGCTATTGATGATAATAAGAGGATATTGATGCAAGCCCATGGGCCAAGGAATGGGGACGGTCTCTGGAAGCTGGAAAAGGCAAGGAAACAGATTCTCCCTGAAACCTCCAGAAGGAATTAGTGCTGCTGACACCGTTGTGGACTTCTGACCTCCAGAACTGCAAGAGAATGAATTTGTGTGGTTTTAAGCGCCTGAGTATGTAGACATTTGTTACAGCCGCAGAAGGAAACATATAGGAAGTATCTGGGAAATGAAGAGGTGTACCATGCTGCTTTTTGTCATTATTTCTAGTTGCTTTTATGAGCAAAGCTTGTCTTACCTAGCAACAGTTGCTAAGTAAGTTAACAATTTAATCTAGACTCTAGGAGGGAGCAGCTGCTTAAATCTTCCCAAATCCAGTGCCCAGACCTTCTATGGGCAAAAGCTTTCAGTACCATTCTTTACCCCTAGACTTATAACCACTTCCTAATCATGGTGAATCATTTAATCCTGACAAGCCTCTAGCATTGTCTTCAAACCTTGAATCTCTTCTGCTTTCTCAAACTTGAACTTTTCTTAAAACTACTTTTTCTAATCCTGAGTGTTTTAATTGTACATAGTAAAAGACAACTTTAATTATGATCAGAAATCCAAATTATACAAACTTTGTTTGCTGTGCTGTTTGTAATAAAATAATTCCACCAGCCCCTTTTGGGGAAACCTTCAAACGGATCCATGAATACAAGCCATTTAAGACACGCTTTTACACTCACAAAGATATACTGGGTAAGTGACTTTGCTGGTTTTCTTTGTCCTAATGTTTCATAGCATTGTATGTCATTCTTGTTGTACAGACTTTGATCGGCTCTCCTAATCAAAGCTCCTTGTCCTGCAGATGTGTGTGTGTGGCATGAGAAGAATAGGGGTTGAAATCCTGCTTTTCCACTTTCCAGTTGTGTGACTTGGCAGGATACTTAGCCTCTCAATCTGTTTCCCTATATATAAACAATGATGTTAATATAATACTTTTCTTGCAGGTTTCTTTTGAGGCTTTAGTGAAATATTTGGACCTATTCTAAAGCCTGGCACATAATAATAACTTGGAGTTCTTTTTGCCCTCACCCATCCTTGGGCACTTCATACACATAGGAGAGAAATATCTCTAAGCAACACTTTAATAAACAGATGAAAGAAACTGTGTTCTTTGTTAGTACTGGTGACATAAAATAGATTATAAATAGCATGAGAATATGTACTGTGTATATACTGCTTCTTTTAAGTCCTCCTTTTGTATTTAAAAACATTTTAAGTATAGCTGATTTATGATGTTTCAGGTGTACAAGAAAGTGATTCAGTTATATATATATATATGTATTATATGTAATATATTTTATATTAAATTATATGTGTATATATGTTCTCTTTCAGATTATTATCCATTATAGGTTATTATAAGATACTGAATATAGTTCCTGTGCCATGCAGTAGGTCTTTGCTTATCTATTTTATGTATAGTAGTATCTGTTATCCCCAAATTCCTAATTTACCTCTTCCCCTTATATATGCACTTCTAATAAGCAAATCAGATTTTAATTACAGGTTTCCTTTTCTCCTCATTCCTGTCAGGTTTTCAGTCAGGTTTTACGCCTTGGAAGTGTTTTCCTAAGTACTCTCAAATCCTGTCTTTAACGTGTTAAATTAGTGGTGATTAAATTTTACTCCTGATCTTTGAAAATGTAAGAAGCTATAGAATGGAGAGTGTTTTGAAAAAAAACTAAAATGTAGAGGGAGATCAAATTGGGGTCATCCTCTAAAAATATCAATACCAAAACTGATTACTGATTTTAACTTTTAGTAACTGTTTAGTGTGACTTATTAATTATAATCTCTATAATGATTTGGCTTTTTACACCCTGAATAGGGGATATCCATTTTTAGATATGCTTTTTTTGGTTGATTCCTGTGCCTCCTAGTATATCTGAATCGAAACATTAAGTGGATAAATTAAAACATGTATAAATGCTAATAAGTATTGCAGAAGGTAGTTCTCAACATTGGCAGTTTTCTACAGAACTTTTAAATCCAAACACAGACTTCATTGGATTTAATACTGTTACAAAGTCCAAATTCATTCTACTCACTGCATGACAGGCCAATAAATCAGGAGATGAGTTGCTGGGGCAAAGAAGAACGACTTTATTCAGAAAGCCAGCAAACAGAGATGGCAGATTAATGTACCAAAGAACCTTCTTACCCCTTTCAGAATGCAGACATTTTTCATATCAAAACGGGAGGAGGGGTGGGTTGGTTGTTGCAAACTTCTTGGTTCAGGAATCCTTTGTTCTTGCAGTTGTCCATTATGGGTCAGTTCATGATGTTCCTGTAAACCTCCAGCAAGACAAATCTTACTCTCTGTTCTGCAACTTTTTGGCTCTACATGAATGGAAAAGTGTTATACCTTTAAAGGTGTAACCTTGAGAGCAGGCTATAGGCAACATTTTTCACTCTAAGCAAAAGCAATTGAATACAAAGGTTAAAGTAAACGAAAACATCTAATATGGAGTCAGGTTTGTTCTTCTTGGGCTTCCCTTGTAGCTCAGTGTGTAAAGAATTTGCCTGCAGTGCAGGAGACCTGGGTTCGATCCCTGGGTTGGGAAGATCCCCTGGAGAAGGAAATGGCATCCCACTCCAGTATCCTTACCTGGAAAATCTCATGGACAGAGGAACCGGGTGGATTGCAGTCCATGGGGTCGCAAAGAGTCGAGCTCGACTGAGGGACTAACACATTGCAATACTAATCCAACACAGACCCACTAAATTAGAACCTTCAGAACTGGCCCCCAGCATGTGGCCTTCTAAAAAACTTTTTCAATATTTTTTACATATTTAATAGGTTTTTATTTGGAAATAGCTGAAGACTGACACATTTTAAAAATAGAACAGAGTTCCCAACCAGGTTCTCTCATTGATGCCTTACATAACACTGGTACATTGTCAAAACCAGGAAATTGGTATTGGAACGATACTGTTAAGTTAGGTGCAGACCTTATTTGTTCTTTTTTCCTTGGTGTGTAGTTTTATTAAATTTATCACATGTAGATTCATGTAACTGTCACTACAATCATAACAGAAATATTTATTCACCACAGAGAAACTCGCTCATGTTACCTCTTAATACCTCCTCATTTAAACTCCTGGCAACCAGGAGTCTGTCCTCAGTCACTATAATTAAAGCTCTTTGACAATGTTTTATAAATAAAACATATATATATATATATATATATAATATATTCTCTCTATATATACTGTGTGTGTGTGTGTGTGTGTGTGTGTGTGTATAATCATACAGTATGTGACTCTTTGAAATCGGCTTTTTTCACTCAGCATGCCCTGAAGATCCAAGTCATTCTTCATATTAATAGTGTGTTCCTTTTTTCACCATTTTAAAAAAGCTATTTAGGGGTCCTGTTGTACAGTTAGGGTGGAGAACAACTAATACAAGGTACCGGAACTTAAGTATAAAAAAGGATAATAGCAGCCCACACTTGTATCACATTTTTATGAAGTGCAAAACTTTGCCAGTCCATGCTTAGTCCTATTGCTTTCTAAATCTTTCCTAATTCTCTCTATACAGTGTTGGGCCTGTGTAGTATATGTCCAGCCTCCTCATAGTATTCACTGCTTTATACTTTTAGACTCACTAATAATCTAGTACCTGAGACGCTTAAGTCAGTGCCAACTAATATGTATTTCAGTTGCAGGAGACAGAAACACAACTCAGACTAGACTATGTATAAAGGAGGATTTCTTGGCCCTTATGACAGTGGTACCCAAGAGGGATCTGGTACCAGGGCTGTAAGTCTGCCCACACTTGCTGTCTCCATGCGTTGCCTTAGTTGTTTTACTACTGCAGCCAAGCTTACTCCAGCAACTGAGAAAGGAGTGGAAGTGGTTCCAGACTGCTCTAATCACCTTAATATCTCCAGCTTAGAAACCTTAGAGGAAAAGAGCTCTGTTCTCCTTATAGACTTATATAAAATAAGGAAAAGAGTGTGTTTGGCTAGGGTTGAGTCTGTGCTCCAGTTAATGAGGCCTGGAAGGTGGGGAGCATGTGATGGGCCAAGCAGGTTGGCTGCTCTGATTGGCAGTGTCAGAACAGGTGAGGGAGGAGGTTTTTGAGGAAAATGGGTCCTTTTACCAGAAGGAGAAAATAAAGTCTGTCACTGTTTCCTCATCTAAAATAAAGTGACAGACTTTATTTTCTTGGGCACCAAAATCACTGCAGATGGTGACTGCAGCCATGAATTTAAAAGACATTTGCTCCTTGGAAGAAAAGCTATGGCAAACCTGGGCAATGTATTAAAAAGCAGAAACATTACTTTGCCAACAGAGTTACATCTAGTCAAAGCTATGGTTTTTCCAGTAGCCATGTGTGAATGTGAGAGTTGGACCATAAAGAAGGCTGAGCGCTGAAGTATTGATGCTTTTGAACTGTAGTGTTGGAGAAGACTCTTGAGAGTCCCTTGGACCCCAAGGAGTCCAAACCAGTCAATCCTAAGGGAATTCAGTCCTGAATATTCATTGGAAGGACTGATGCTGAAGTTCCTATCCTTTGGGCACCTGATGCAAAGAGCTGACTCATTGGAAAAGATCCTGATGGTGGGAAAGATTGAAGGCGGGAGGAGAAGGGGATGACAGAGGATGAGATGGCTGCATGGCATCACTAACTCAGTGGACATGAGTTTGAGCAAGCTCCGGAAGCTGCAGTCTATGGGGCGGCAAAGAATGGGACATGACTGACTGACTGAACAATGACTAGAAGTGTGAGTTGTGGTGAAGGGGACTGAGTCCATCCAGGTCTCACCGTGCTCTGAGCTCCTTCCTAATCAGCTGGGGGAATAACTTCCCTCTTTCACTGGTGTCTTTAGAGACTGAAATTTCCCAAAAGGATCTCTTAGATAACTTTAGTAAATAGCTTGATAGCAGTGCAAAAGAAAGCCAAGATACAGTCTGTGGATATATGTGATTTTTTTTCCTCTTCCACTCCACAGATATTGGGAAAGATATTCTGAACAAGGAGGAGCAGTTTCAGGAGGATGCACTCAAAGAACGTATTGCACAGGCAGAAGCTGACATATGGGCTAAGGTAAAGGAAACCGGAAATCAGCCTGCTTGCCTCTTGGCAGTTCTTCCCCTTTGGGGGCTTGTGTGAAAGAGGAGAGTCAGGCAGGGCTGACTCTGAATGCTGGTCATCTGTGGGGCAGGTTCTTCAGCTCTATAGTCTTGGCATCTTCAAATGTGAAAGAGGAGTAGTGATACTCTCTAGAATTGTTGAGAAAGTTCAATGAAATGACATGCCCAGCACACACAGATGCTGAGTAAGAAGCAGAAATCATCAGGAGCTTCCATCCTTTTAAATTGCCCCTGCATGTGGATGACTCTGGCTCCCTTTATTCTCATTGAATTAAAACTTCAAAAAAAGACATTCTTGTTGATAATTGCGTATTATTTAATATGTAGATCATCCATTTGTGCAGCGTGTAATACCCCAAGGGGCTTTTTTTTTTCCCAAATACTGCATCATAGCTGAGTCTCTTTTTCAACCCTCTCCCAGCTCCTCTTTGCTCCAAAGTCCTTGACACCTTGTCCACATGACCGCTGAGGGCCATGGGAGCAATTTGAGTGCCTTGGAGCTCACGGTCAGATCCCAGACACTTCAATAAAGCAAAACCTATATCCTCCAGCTCCCATTTCTTCCAGAAATAAAGAAAAGGCTATATGTGACTTCCCTAAAGAGGATTAACACTCCTTGAGAGCAGGATAAGCCACAGTGCTTAGAAGTTATTTCTCATTTTCTCCATAATATAGACATTATAGCAAAGAGTATTAGAATTGTCCAGTGTTAGTTACAGCAAAAGCTTTGTATGAAAGTTCTCCAGAAGTACAAAATGCTTCAGTGTGAAGGGTAATAGATATAAAAGTCTTTGTAGTCATGTATCCTTATCAATAATAATACAATTTAAATTGACTGTGAGCCATTAATCATATTCCCTAATACAAGGGAATGCTTTTGTGAATAATGTACAATTTAAATATGTTTATCTAATGTTCTGGGCATTCTTTTCAAATAAAATAATGAAACATCTTTCTGAAGACCCTGATGCAAGGGACACCCTGCTTGTTTAACTTATATGCAGAGTACATCATGAGATGCTGGGCTGGAAGAAGCACAAGCTAGAATCAAGATTGCCAGTAGAGATATCAGTAACCTCAGATATGCAGATGACACCACCCTTATGGCAGAAAGTGAAGAACTAAAGAGCCTCCTGATGAAAGTGAAAGAGAAGAGTGAAAAAGTTAGCTTAAAACTCAACATTCAGAAAACGAAGGTCATGACAGCTGACCCCATCACTTCAAGGCAAATAGATGGGGAAACAGTGGAAACAGTGACAGACTTTATTATTTTGGGTTCCAGAATCACTGCAGATGGTGATTACAGCCATGAAAATTAAAAGACGCTTGCTCCTTGGAAGAAAAGTTATGACCAACCTAGACAGCATATTAAAAAGCAGAGACATTACTTTGCCAACAAAGGTCCGTCTCATCAAGGCTATGGTTTTTCCAGTAGTCATGTATGGATGCGAGAGTTGGACGATAAAGAAAGCTGAGCACCGAAGAACTGATGCTTTTGAACTGTGGTGTTGGAGAAGACTCTTGAGAGTCCCTTGGACTACAGGAAATTCAACCAGTCCATCCTAAAGGAGATCAGTCCTGAG
Organism: Neotragus moschatus; assembly: GCA_006410615.1. Classification (NCBI taxonomy): domain Eukaryota; kingdom Metazoa; phylum Chordata; class Mammalia; order Artiodactyla; family Bovidae; genus Neotragus; species Neotragus moschatus. The sequence continues at coordinate 3,935,364 of SJYA01001578.1, read as the reverse complement.
TGTTCACTGAAAGAACTGATGTTGAAGCTGAAACTTCAATACTTTGGCCACCTGATGTGAAGAACTGACTCATTGGAAAAGACCCTGATGCTGGAAAAGATTGAAGGCAGGAGGAAAAGAGGACAACAGAGGATGAGATGGTTGGATGGCATCACCGACTCAATGGTCATGAGTTTGAGTAGGCTCCAGGAGTTGGTGATGGACAGGGAGGCCTGGCATGCTACAATCCATGGGATCGCAAAGAGTCGGACACAACTGAGCAGCTGAACTGAACTGAACTAAACGCAGGGGATCTAGAGTGGTACTCAACCTCCCTTCTCAGCAAATTTCTGATTTTGTACATTTTTCTACTTCTCTGTATTTCCCATAATTTCTTGGATGAACCTACATTACTTTGATAGCTAGTCAACAAGAAATAGAATGCCAAATTAAAAAGACTACCCAGCAGCCTGCAGTAAATCTCTCCTGGGCAGCTCCTGAAACAGTAATCTTAGCCAGTGGCTAGGGCTGTGTTAGGGACATCTCTGCCTGAGACAGCAGTGTGCTGTGGGAGGTCTGAGATTGGAACAGAGCCAGTTAGTTGGGCCCCATGGTGGTGGCTAATTTTCATTAAACATGAAAACCTGATGTATATTAACAAATAAATGAACTCTCTTTCAAAGGCCGATGAACGCCAAAGACAAGCTGTGAAGAAAGCCCTCGAAGAAGCAAATGATATGTACAAAATGCAAATCCAGTTTCTGAAAGAGGAACATGAAAAAGAGTTAAAGGTTTTTAAAATAATTATTATTCGGCTATAATTGCTTTACAGTTTTGTGTTAGTTCCTGCTGTACAACAACGTGAGTCATCTCTAAGTATACATATATCCCCTCCTTGAGTCTCCCTCCCATCCATCCCGATCCCAGCCCTCTAAGTCATCAAAGAGCACCAGACCGATTTCCCTGTGCTGTGCAGCAGCTTCCCGCCAGCTGGCTGTTTTACACATGGTAGTGTATACGTGTCATTGCTACTCTCCCAATTCATCCCACCCTCCTCTTCCCCTGCTGTGTCCACTTGTCTCCTGAGATTTACAGGTTTTTATAGTGGCCTGTTTGTTGTCTTTTAAGAAGTACTTAAGTTTGTAAAAAGCTCTGGCAAGGAAATGGGAGAAAAACAATCATACATAAAGTCTAGATGAGTATTTTATAGAGGTTGGTTGGGAGGTCCAGGATTTTTACAGAAGAAATCCTGGACTCTATGGCAAGAGCGATGATTGGGTGCAAGAGAATCCCTTTGACATAATGAACCATAATGAATGGCCTTGGATGAGCCCAAACCTTTATGGGGTTAGATATGAAGGAGGCACCCCTGCCTGTCAGTCTCCACATCTCTTGTCACTGGCTCTCCTCCTCTTACTGCCCTTTCTCTGGATCCTCAAACCTGTACTCACCACCCTCTTTCCCACCTTGGAGACCTTGTCAGCATGTTCCTCCTGCACTTCATCAGACACCCAGCATCACTGGTCAAGGGAAGCCTTACCCCACCAGCTCTGTGCTGACAGCCATACGCTGTCCTTGTCAGCCCGCCCTCTTTCACAGCACCCCCACCCAGCACTGGTGTAGGTGCATAGATGGGAGGACTGATTACTCGTTGAATGTCTGGTCGCCACACTCCTGCAGTCCCTACAAGAACACGTCTGACTCACTACCACCATTACCCTGGGGCCAGTGTGGTGCTGTGACTTTGTAAGTGCGAAAGTGGGCTGGACAGAAGAAGCAGGCTCCCTGATTGCATCCTTTCCCCTAAATTTGCATTTACTGCAGTGATAAGGGAGACCCCTGAGCTGTTTCTCAGGTACTTCCTGCAGGATCAGAAGTCTCACAACCAGGGAAACTTTGCAGGCTGTACCTGGTACCATTACACAACTGCACGACTTGCTGTAGTTAGTAACTACAGTAAACTTGACAGTAAACTGTCAAAGCAGAGCCCCAGGGTTCCTCCTTCTGAGCAGTCCAAAAGCTGCTCAAAGGAAAAGCACACACTCCTTTCACATGTGGGTCACAGGAAGGACAGGTCACAGTGCAAGGTAATGATTCCTGGGCAGAGGCTGGAGGGAAAGCAACAGAAGTGTGGCCGCAGTTTGGCCTCATTCAGCAAGAACATAACTCATAAGCAGTTCAGGGACCACAGGCCCATTTGTCCATTGTTAATGCCATGCACACCTGTCATTGATCAGCTCTGTACCAGGGAGATTAAACGGACCATGCTTGCCCTCAGAAAACTTGCTAGTAGGAAAGAGAGCTCCATCCCAGGGCTCCTGAAGCGTGGTGGGCCCTCCCTACCTGACACCAGGGGCCATGGTCCCTGAGGGCCTGGCTGCAGTGGACCACTGCCCATCCTTGATTTCAGTCCAAAACATGAGGAGCGTTTATAGAATGTCTGGAGAGGCCTGCTGCTCACCCAGCAGGGACAGAATGGCCACACTGGTTCTTAAACAGTGAAATACTTCTCTATCCGTTGATAAATCCCCATCTCCAAGCCCACCCTGGACTTCCCCAACCAACAATTTCAAGGGGCAACCATTTCCATGGGTGTGGGGGCCTTATGTCCCTGCTCTGTGCTTCAACCAGAGGACAGACATTTTAAACATCACTGCTGGCATTAGGTTGTGACAACACAAGGTAACTTACATGTGATGCCTGTTTTCAGGAGCTCACATCCCAGTCTTACTTTAAGTCATTTGGTGGTACCCCATATAGTCTTTAGGGGCTTCCCAGGTGGCTCAGATGGTAAAGTACTGTAGGAGACTCAGGTTCAACCCCTGGGTCGGGAAGATCCCCTGGAGAAGGAAATGGCAACCCACTCCAGTACTCTTGCCTGGAAAATTCTATCAACAGAAGAGCCTGTTAGGCTACAGTCCATGGGGTCGCCAAGAGTCAGACACGACTGCAGCTTCACTTAATCACATATAGTCTTTGTTGGCTCAGTAGTAAAGGATCCACCTGCCAATGCAGGGGACACAGGAGATGCAAGTTCGATCCCTGGGTCAGGAAGATCCCCTGGAGCAGGAAGTGGCAACCCTCTCCAGTATTCTTGCATGGAGAATTCCATGGGCAGAGGAGCCTGGCAGCCTACAGTCCACAGGGTCACAAAGACTCAGACATGACTGACCGCGCACACAGGCACATACAGTCTTTGGGTTGAGTTAATCCACTTAGTGTTAAAATAGAAGTCCTAAGACAATTTAAGGGGAATAGTTACAGGGAGGTTGGCTTTTCCAAGCTATTCGATAAAAGTTTTAGTAACTNTCAACAGAAGAGCCTGTTAGGCTACAGTCCATGGGGTCGCCAAGAGTCAGACACGACTGCAGCTTCACTTAATCACATATAGTCTTTGTTGGCTCAGTAGTAAAGGATCCACCTGCCAATGCAGGGGACACAGGAGATGCAAGTTCGATCCCTGGGTCAGGAAGATCCCCTGGAGCAGGAAGTGGCAACCCTCTCCAGTATTCTTGCATGGAGAATTCCATGGGCAGAGGAGCCTGGCAGCCTACAGTCCACAGGGTCACAAAGACTCAGACATGACTGACCGCGCACACAGGCACATACAGTCTTTGGGTTGAGTTAATCCACTTAGTGTTAAAATAGAAGTCCTAAGACAATTTAAGGGGAATAGTTACAGGGAGGTTGGCTTTTCCAAGCTATTCGATAAAAGTTTTAGTAACTTTTCTTCATATAATGAAGATTTGTCTAAGTGGAGTACATAGGGTTGTTTCAGCTGTAGGGTGCCCAGACATAGACCTCATGCTTCTCAGGGGGTGCCTCTGAACCACCTCCCTAGAGTCTCCCTTCCTACAGATTCCTGGTCCCACCTGTCCTACAGAGTCACTGACAGTGTTTTTAACCATGTGCTTCTCATGCCTAAGAAAGTTTGAGATTACCAGTACAGAGAGCAGAAAACCAATTTCTAGCACCAAATAGCCTTACATTCTGATACATAGAGCTGACCAGGTACTGCTCTTCTGTGATGCTAAGAATTTGGGATAAGTTTTAGGTGAACTGCTGTGAAACCAAATTTCCAGGTCTTGTCCAATGGACAGATAGGATTCTTTAAAAGTGCTAATATTATCTTATTCAAATACAGTAATATTAAAAAGTAAATGATAAAATAGAAGCTAAGGGAAAATGAGAAGAGGAAATACGAAGTCAGGTGTGAATCCAAGACTCAGAAATGTCAGTAGCCATGAGGTCCTGTGCTGTTATCAGAGCTGGGCCTTTGAGCTTTCTGACAGTCAGTTCAAAGAGGAAAGTGCTACAAATCACCATGTCCCCCAGCTAAAGACAGATTAAGGCCCAAGATCTTCCTGCCTGTGATACGTGAGAGAAACTCCTCCTGAGGGAGACATGGTGGCATGAAGAAAGGTCTGTGGCCCATCTGCACAGTCAAGATGATGGATTTGGCGAGGCCCTCTCTTATCTCACCATAGAGCCCCATTCTCTCAAAATGCACTTCAATAGAAGTAATTTGACTGGAAGGCTTTCTGTTGAATAGGAACACTGCCAAACAGTAAGTCATTATTTTTTGTAGCTGTAAATAGCTATTGGACATGCTATGTGATACAGTAAAATGATTTCGGTTTCACTAAATCATTACATGAAAGAGGAACGAGATTTCATTCTCTGAGTTAAATTCAGAACCCAGTCAAAATAAAGGGCTGAGGTATCCTTTTTAAGTTCTGTGATTCAAATAGAAATGTATTACGGTAATACATCATCTTTATAAGGCGCAACCATTTGGCAATCTCAGTTGCTGAAAATGTACTTGAAAACCCAGAAATGATACCTAAGAAGTTGAAATATCCCCTAAGATGTTCAACAGCAGCCTCTGACTACAAGATAGAGATTTAGACTGTTACCCATAGCAGAACCTTCCATACTCTGCTCAGAAATTGTCTCTGGAGGTGGGGAGGAGTTCGAGGGGAGGGAGGAAACTTACTGTACTGTCTGATAAGACTGGGCAGAGTTTCTGGAATGAAAACAAACCGATGAATCTCTGGAAAGACCCCAGCATCACAGCCTGCAGTGAGGTGAGAAAGTGGTGGGTGAGAATCCTGCTTTCTGGTCCTAGTTCTTCCAATGACTCACTCTGTGAAATAACTTAATTTCTTTTTTGTATGTTTTGGTTTTACATTAAAATTTTTTATTTTATTTTGGAGCATAGTTGACTAGCAATGTTGTATTAGTTTCAGGTGTACTGCAAAGTGATTCAGTTATACATATATCGACACATGGATCTATTGTTTTTCGAATTCTTTTCCCATTTAGGTTATTACAGAATACTGAACAACTTAGTTTCTGTATGTTCTCTCTTATCCCTAAAATAGAGATACACATTTCCCTTTAAATGAAAGTTTGAAAACAACTGGAGAGAACTAACTGCCCCTCCTTTCTGGTATGTATTTCTTTTAGAACAGAGGTTGCAGGATAGAGTTTGGGTCTCCTCCAGTAGGCAGTGAATCCCGAGGATGGAATTCCAGCCTCCTGCTTGGAGCAGTGGGCCCAGCACTGTGCCTGGCATACCGTGCCTTCATTGGGCATTTCCAGGGATACAGAGTTTCCCTTGAGAGCCTGTTGGCCTCAAGTCCTGTTTTGTTTTTGTTTTTTTATCTTTTGGCCATGTTGCACAGCATGTGGGATCTTATTCCTGGACTAAGGATCAAATCTGCGCCTCCTGCACTGGAAGCATGGGGTCTTAACCACTGGATCTCCAGGGAAGTCCCTAGTCCTGGTTTGACAGGTGTCTCCTCCCTTTACCTAGCTGAAGGCTCCATAGGTCCTTCTATAGGAACAAGTGGTGGAACCCTTGTTCCTGTCTCCTTTGTGACTGAGGACAGGACCCTCAAGGTGAATGAGCTGGAATACTCCAGAAGGACAGTGAGGGCATGCAGGCAGCTTCCTGAGACTGCTGTCCTGTGGACTGCTTGCTCAGGTCCCCTCCTACCCAAGAGACTCTCCTGGTCATTATTTCTGCGACTTTCCAGGACTGGCTTCCTAAAGCAGAATTGTAGTCTGTATTTCTAATCATGGATAAAGATAATAGAATGCTATAGAATATTTGAAGAATCAAAAAATGACCATGAAAAAAAAATCTCCATGACTCAATTACTTTTCCTTTGGCATATTCCTTTTCAATATTATCTATGTATATACTTGGGCTTCCCTGGTGGCTCAGTGATAAAGAATCCGCCTGCCAATGCAGGAGACATGGGTTTGATCCCTGGATTGGGAAGATTCCCCTGGAGAAGGAATGGCAACCCTGGGAAGTCCCATGGAGAGAGGAGCCTGGTGGGCTACAGCCCAGGGGGTTGCGAAACAGGCAGACATGAGTTAGCTTCTAAACAACGACTATAGTATACATACTTATGCTATATAGTTTGTACATTTCTGGTTTTACCTAGCATCACTATTAGTTTCCCATATAGTATATACTCCTTTTCTTTCCTTTTCAATAGCTATATATTAATAATATTCCATGGTATAGACATACCATTTCAGTTTTTCTTTTTAATTGGGAGATAATTGCTTTATAATGTGTTGGTTTCTGCCATGCAACAATGCAAGTCAGTCATAACTATCTATATATGTGTATATATCTCTTCCCTCTTGAGCCTCCCTCCCAACCACCGCCCCCCAAGTTGTTTTAAATTTTCTTTTTCAGTATCCCTTTACTTTTCTACACAATTCTTTTTGTATTGAATGAAAAATTCTTTAAATTCTATGGTGCTTTACAATTTTCAAAAGTTTCACACACTTGATTTCATACAACCCCATAAAAATCCTCCTTTTCTCCCCTCCCTCATGTCACCCCTTGCCCCTGACCTCTCCCCACTGGTAACTTATTTGTTTGGTCTCTATATCTGTGGATCTGCTTCTTATTTTTATACACTCTTAAATTATCAGGCTTAATTGGTGTATATTCCATCAGGCAGATAAATTATGATCTGAATAGCCTCTTAGTATTCATTTTCAAACACCAAAGCTGTAGCATCTAAACCTGGTTTTCCTGTTGTTTAAGGAAATGGCAACTAGGACCAAGATGCAGTTGCAGAAAAACTTGGAAGAAGAACTGCAGCGAGAACACTTGGCTGCCGAGCAGCGCATGGTCCACAGGATCCAAAGGATCATGATGGAGTGCCACCGCGAGAAGGTCCAGGCTGTGCAGGAGGCGCGAGAGCAGGAGAGGCTCATTGCCCAGGAAGAGATCCAGTCTCAGAGAAGGTATTCCAGGGAGCACCCCTGCAAATCAGTGTGTCCCCTGTCAGGATCAACTTGGAAAGAGGATAGGGTGGATGCCACAGATACTTCCTACTTTTTGTGTTTTTACATTTTTATTACAGAATATATCAAACATGGGGAACAGTATATAATATACTGTAGAGTGTGTGTGTGTGTGTGTGATGTAAAGAAAAATAACACGAATACTCAAGGGCCTATCAGCCTTTTGAGGGGATTGGAAAATCCCATGTTCTTCCTCAACCACCCTTGTTTCCTCTCCTCCTATCTTGCAAGGTGACTACTGCCCTAAAGATTGTGCTTTTCATTCCATATCTCCAATTTTAGTGGAGGCAAGGTATTAAGAAATGTTTTTCCACAAACACATAACAGTCTTCACATCCTCTCGCCCACATGGTACACTACTGTGGCTGTGTTACTTTTGGTCTCTTTCTTTTTACACAAGTCATAATGCTATAAACAAAGTTGAGCTTCTAGAAATACAGAGAGAGCAAAATTTACTAAGTCCTGACTCCCTGCTTCCTGCCCACTGTCTCCCAGAGACAATCATTTAAAAGTACGTAGTTCAGTATCCTTGCTTGCTCTTTTGATGTATTTACTCCAAAATCACTGCAGATGGTGACTGCAGCCATGAAATTAAAAGACACTTACTCTTTGGAAGGAAAGTTATGACCAACCTAGACAGCATATTAAAAAGCAGAGACATTACTTTGCCAACAAAGATCCGTCTCGTCAAGGCTATGGTTTTTCCAGTGGTCATGTATGGATGTAAAAGTTGGACTATAAAGAAAGCTGAGCACCGAAGAATTGATGCTTTTGAACTGTGGTGCTGGAGAAGACTCTTGAGAGTCCCTTGGACTGCAAGGACATCCAACCAGTCCATCCTAAAGGAGATCAGTCCTGAGTGTTCATTGAAAGGACTGATGTTGAAGCTGAAACTTCATTACTTTGGCTACCTGATGCGAAGAGCTGACTCACTGGAAAAGACCCTGATGCTGGAAAAGATTGAAGGCAGGAGGAAAAGAGGACAACAGAGGATGAGATGGTTGGATGGCATCACCGACTTAATGGAGATGAGTTTGAGTGAACTCCGGGAGTTGGTGATGATAGGGAGGCCTGGTGTGCTATGGTCCATGGGGCTGCAAGGAATCTGACACGACTGAGTGACTGAACTGAACTGCCTTATATATGTGCATAATTTGAAGTAACTTTTACATAAATCAGATCACATATACACTTATTAATATATATGTGAAAAATACCAAAGTAACCATTTTATATATGTAGTGAACATTTGATGGGTTTGGCCAGTTTTAACAGGTCAGCATTCAAGAGCCCTAGTAATTATCAGGAATATCCAGAGGTTCCAAACCTGTTTCTGGGTGCTCAGTGACCTGCCCAAGCTCATGTAGCTGACACAGCTGGGCCCAGACTGAAACCTCTCTGTTTGGCTTCCTGGTCTAGGACTAGTCTCTTGCTTCACTGCTTGAATTAACAAACCTATTTGTACATAATTAATGGGCAAAATTTCCTTGTTAGAACTGTTTAGAAGAGAGCCAAAAGTAAAATCCTATAGGAAGTACAGATAAATAGGGATGAAGGCTGCAGCCTTGGCTATTTCAGTGGCTCCCTACCTGCATAGGCTGTAAGTCATTGTGAGGTAGAGAAGGAAGAAAGTAGAGGATTTGGGGAGAAAATTGGAGAAGACAGTAACTCCTGAGTTGTCCAAAGCAGTGGAGGGTGGTTCTCCTGTCCCTCTGCCTCCTCCGCTCCATCTCAGGAACTCTGCCTGTCCTAAAGGAGCGTCTGGGTCTCTCCTCACACTCCCCTGAGCTTCCTGCTTCCTCCTTCACTCCTTCACTTTTGCCCACCTTTGGCCCCTTCCTCCATGAAGTTCGAAGGCAGAAGACTTTCAGTGGCCATCTTTCACTGAACCAGTTGACTAAGACTAGGAAACTGCTGAGCCTGTTGTGTAAGTATATCCACCTAGAATGTCCATTTTGTTCTTTGATGTGTCCCTAGTGCCTATAAGAGAGCCTGGCACATGGTGAGCATTCTTCAAATAATTGTCAAAGGTTCAAATTTGTTCCAGTCAGCTGAACCCACTCTGCAGCACACCAGATCTCATTTAGAGACTTTGCTAGATTCCAGCATTCTTTAGAACATTTGCAGAAACTAATATGTGGAGTGAATGTGAAAGTCACTCAGTCGTGTCCCACTCGTTGCAACCCCATGGACTATTCAGTCCAGGGAATTCTCCAGGCCAGAAGGGAGCGTCCCTTCTCCAGGGGATCTTCCCAACCCAGGGATCGAACCCATGTCTCCCACACTGTAGGTGGGTTCTTTACCAGCTGAGCCACTAAGGAAGCCCACTGTTTAGAATTCCACTGTGGATCTCTTGTTGTTCTTGTTCAGTCACTCAGTCATGTCCACCTCTTTGAGACCCCATGGACTGCAGCACACCTGGCTTCCCTGTCCTTCACTGTCTCCCAGAGTTTGCCCAAATTCATGTTTATTGAGTCAGTGATGCCATCCAACCATCTCATTCTCTGTCATCCCCTTTTCTTCCTGCCTTTGATCTTTTCCAGCATCAGGGTCTTTTCCAATGAGTTGGCTCTTCACATCAGGTGGCCAAAGTATTGGTGCTTCATCTTCAGCATCAGTCCTTCCAATGAATATTCAAGGTGGATTTCCTTTAGATACATTATAATCAGAGTCATATGAATTTTTTCAGCAATGGTTCTCAAAGTATGATCCCAGATCCTTTAGTAGGACACTAAGGTCAAAGCNAATTCCACTGTGGATCTCTTGTTGTTCTTGTTCAGTCACTCAGTCATGTCCACCTCTTTGAGACCCCATGGACTGCAGCACACCTGGCTTCCCTGTCCTTCACTGTCTCCCAGAGTTTGCCCAAATTCATGTTTATTGAGTCAGTGATGCCATCCAACCATCTCATTCTCTGTCATCCCCTTTTCTTCCTGCCTTTGATCTTTTCCAGCATCAGGGTCTTTTCCAATGAGTTGGCTCTTCACATCAGGTGGCCAAAGTATTGGTGCTTCATCTTCAGCATCAGTCCTTCCAATGAATATTCAAGGTGGATTTCCTTTAGATACATTATAATCAGAGTCATATGAATTTTTTCAGCAATGGTTCTCAAAGTATGATCCCAGATCCTTTAGTAGGACACTAAGGTCAAAGCTATTTCCTTAATAATATTAAGATATGATTTGTCTTTTCACTCCATCTCAAGAGTATATAGTGGCATTTTCCAGGGTTTTATGATGTGTGATACCTCAACAGATTGAAGCAAAATGAAAGTCTAGCTTTTCTCCTATTTAGCCAGACAATAAAGGTTTTACAGAAATGTAAAATGATGCCATTTTTCTCATCAAAAGATTTTTGATTTATAAAAAAATATTTTTCATACAAGGTAAGCTTTTTGTTTTAACATTTAATGAATTTATCCAATATTTCACATGAATTTATAATGCTGATGAAATGTCTGACTTTAATTTTTGAAACTGTTAGGGTCAATAGATATAAACTATATATATAAACAAAGGCTCTTTGGGTTTCTTGGTCATTTTAAGCGTGAAAGTGGTCTTGAGACATAGAATATTGCTCAGATAGAATCAAAATTAAGGCTAAACTCACTTTGTAAGATAGTTTCCTGCTTTCTAACTAAAGGTGAGTAGCTATGTTGATATATAGAAATACTTTCTCTAGGGGTTTGGAGCTCTGACTTTATTTCTTCATCTCTGTAGAACTCTCCATTCATATTTTCTGACCTTGGTGGACTCCCTAAAGTTAGCGTTAGTCAGTAGACTGGTGGCTTCACTCTAGCCCATAGCAAGGAAATCCATGTGTTCCTTCCCTGCTCTGAAAAGTTCTTTTCAGATTGTTAACATCTAATCAAAAGCTCATCTTGATCAGCCTGTCTCAGACTGGGACTCACGTAAACCATGCAGTCATGTCTTCTCCATCTGTGGTGAAAGACAAAATCTTTTGACTTTTAGTGGGTAATCCATCTAACCACTAACATTCAACTCTTACTCTTTTTGGTAGAAAGGCCATGGAGGAACTTATGAGTTCTGGTGTCACAGTTGTGAAGGATCAAAAGAAGAGTGTGAACCAACTGATAAAGGAAAAACAACACGAAATGAACATCTACTATTGCATGACTCAGAGGCAGAAGCAAGAAGAGGTTCAGGAAGTGCTTCAAGAAGCAGAGAAAACACATCAGGCCAAACTTGGAAATGTGATGGGCAAACTGGTTAACACTCAGGGAGAGCTGCTGTCCATAGCAAAGCAACTGGGAATTATGACGAATTGGAAAGACTTCCTGGAGGAAGAGTTACAGGAAACCAGGGCAGCATTTCAAAAATACATCAATTATACATTTCCAAAGCTCTCGCCAGGACATGCAGATTTTATTCTGCCAGAAAGAAAGAAAACACCTTCCAACCTTATTATTCCAGAGAACCAAACAACTCCTGATTAGACGTCTTCATCTGAAATTTCACTACAAAAGACACAATTCGAAAAACTAAATAAATTCATTCAAAAACCATGTATGGATCCCCAATTATGTGCATGGTACTATTGAGCTGTAAGTGTTTTGATGGAAAACCAAAATATTCAAAAGCACATCTCAAGCTACAGTGAGCTCCAAGTCTAATGGAGGAGAGATAACAGTGAGAGGGGTCAAAACAGACTAGGAGGTGGTACTTCCCCGGCAATTTAATGGTTAAGTCATTACCTTCCAGCGCAGGAAGTATGAGTTCAATCCCTGGTTGGAGAGCTGAGATCCCACATGCCTCACAGCTAAAAAACCAGAACATGGAGAAGGAAATAGTAACCCACTCCAGTGTTCTTGCCTGGGAAATCCCATGGACAGAGGAGCCTGGCGGGCTACAACCCATGTGATCAAAAAGAGTCAGACGTGACTTAGCAACTGAACAACAGCTTGTCTTAAACCTGTCTCTCTCTTTATGTCTCCAAATGCCTGCTGTATTGTTTGTACCTTGTCTTCTTAAGCTAAAACCTGAACTTTACCACGTCCCTTTCTCCCTACCCTCTACCAATATTCTTTTCACAGTCGCTTTAGCAGTATTTCCCCAATTCTGTCCCATCTCTTAAATTTCAACGTCATTGGTTTGTCCTAGACTACATAAATACTTTCCTTATCTAACCTAGTGGCCTCCCCAAAGCTCTCCTTACCTCCAGGTCATCTCCAGTCAACCCTGGAACGTGCAGTCATATCAGTTATACACCTGTTGTTTAAAAAGTCTGTTTCAGGACTTCCCTGGCAGTCCAGTGGTTAAGACTGCATGCTTCCACTTCAGGGGTTGTGAGCTGGATCCCTGGTTGGGGAACTAAGATGCCACATGCCTTGGAGTCAAAAAACCAAACATAAAGCAGAAGCAATATTGTAACAAATTCAATAAAGACTTTAAAAATGGTCCACATCAAAAACAAAAAACAAACAAAACTGGCTAGGAGGAAAAAAGATTTCATGGAAGTCTAAACATACGTGTATATCTGGCTTTACTCATGTTTCCATCAGACATTTAGCTCTTTTAGTATTTGTTGCGTTAAAAACAAATAAAAGGACGAGTTCTTCAGGATTTCCACTGTGGAGAGGTGTGCTGACCTCCAGTATGTCTAGTAACCTAGCCTAGAGATTATTATTTGGTGAACTGCAATAGCTTAGTAGGAAAAAAAGCAATGCTTCTCAAGTTCAATAGGAAAAAACTTAAATTCTGGGAATCCTATGTAAAATAATTCAGAAAGAATTCCCTCATATTTTCCATTTGTGAAAGTTAAATGTCTTTCAAGGTCAGATTCCTTGCCTCAGGAATTGAGGAGGGCAGTCCCCTTATTTTATACCCAAGCCCAGGAGTACTTTGAACTAGTCTTCTTTGGGTCAAAATGCAGAAAATCATTATATGCCACAATGTGAACCACTACTGAGTTAAAATAGAAGAAAATCCAAGCCATAAAGAACTCTCCAAAAAGAAATCTATCCATTTTAATGTAACATCCTTAAATTATTAATTACCAGCCTATACCGGTGGCTTTAAAATTAAATACCTGGAAAGCATTTTTCAGTAAATTAAAAAGTGCTTTTGTCAAGCAAGCCTTAGGTGGACTTATTTACATTGACTGGTCTGGGATTTTCTAATGGTAAAAGCACCGATTTGTTTACAACTGCATAATGGACTACACCCTCCTAGTGTTTAGCTTCCTGATTCTGCAGAACTATTGCAGCCTGTACCATTGATTGCCTAGGGGCTGGAAACCAGAACATTTACATAGTACTTTACACTGCTTTTTCCAGTACCTTCTCCTCACAATACATTCTTCTCCCAGCAATCAATGGGATAGACAAGACAGGGGTGGAGGTTATCCCTCTTTTGACAAATGATAAAATGAAAACTACTATGTACTAATATTTATAATTTTATATTTATAATATAATTTACATGTGTGAAGCACTTTTTAAAAATTGAAGTATAGTTAATATGCAGTGTTCTGTTAGTTTCAGGTATACAGCAAAGTCTAATTCTATATAATACATATATTATTTTTCAGATTATTTTCCATTATAGGTTATTATAAGATATTGAATATAGTTCTCTGCACTACATGATAAACCCTTATTGTTTATATGTGTATATGTTAATCCCATACTCCTAATTTATCCTTCTTCCCACCACTTTTCCCTTTGGTAAATATAAGTTTCTTTTCTGTGTGACTCTGTTTCTGTTTTGTATATAGGTTTGTTTGTGTTATTCTCAGATTTTATAAGTAAGTGATATCATATAATATTTAGCTTTTCTGGTTACTTCACTCAGTATGTTATTCTCTAGGTCCATCCACATTGCTGCAAATGGCAACTTTTATGGCTGAGTAATATTCCAGTGTGTAGATACAGACCAGTTGTCTGTTGATGGGCAGCTGGATTGTTTCCATGTCTTAGCTATTGTCAATGATGCTGCAGTGAACATCGGGATGCAGCTGTATGTGTGTGTGTGCATGAGTGTTTTAAAATTAGAGTTTTCATCTTTTCTGGATATGTGCTCAGGAGTGAGATTGCTGGATCATATGGTAGTTCTACTTTTAGTTTTTTAAGGAACCTGTATACTGTTTCCATAATGGCTGCACCAATTTACATTCCCATCAACAGAGAAGCACTTTACAAACATTAATATTTAATCCTCCCAATGATTTCTGAAAGTAGTTGTAATTGTACCCAGTTTATCAGGAGGGAAACTGAGGCTCGAGGAGATTCAGTAACTTTCCCCAGGGTACATAGCTAGACAGGGTGGGAATTCAAAATATCACAAGACACCTGGGTTTTTCAGACTTGAATAGATAAGAACAGCAGCTGACACTGGGGAGTGCTAGTGTGTGCCAGACAGGTGTATACAAGTGGAATCGTTCGTGTTCATGTGGAACCATTAATTCGGGTACAGACAGGTCAAGTCAATTTCTCAGTGCCATACAGTAAGGAAAGGTCATAGCGAGTCTCAAATCCAGAGAGTGAGTCTTTAGCTCATGCCTTTCATCATTATTTTGTTTAGAGATAAAGGCCTTGGTGCCTGGTTGGTTGAATCTCTGGGTATGTGTCTTTGCGGCATCTGTGATGAGGACTGGAAGGACGCAGTTTGTCCTTGGCTGTCATGCATCATTTCTGTCTCTTCTAGAAGGGAGAGGAAGTTGTACCTAGGATTGTGTCTGAATTATTGTAGTTACCCAGCAGATTTTCAGCTAAGCACACTCTGTAGAGGAGCAGAAGAAAAGCATCTTCTGAAGGGGTTCACTTCGTCGCCACAATTAAGGTGTCTATTGGTATCAGTTGCCGGAGTCCAATTCCAGCAGCCAGGGATTCAACCTGAAGAGATGAATGGTGTCGGCGAATGAGACAGCCTTTCATTTTTCTAAGGACTGCCTGTTTATTCCAAGTTTAAGATTCTCTTTTATACTTTCACAAAAACATTAGGCCAGAGGTTTGACATTTTCAGTTCCCCCTCTCCCAGATTTATTATCTCCATAGATCATTGTTGCTCCTCAGAGTTCCTGCTTCAGTGATTCTCTGGGAATCAGCCTTATCATCTATTGTCTCCCTCTTCTAATGTGTCCTGTGGCTAACCTGTGATTCCACTGTAACTCATGCTACATTCCTCAGTTTACTGCTTATCTTCCTAAGTCCTGTTGGCCCCCAACATCCTTAAAAAGGCTTCTAGCTATAGTGTCTCTAAAAATTCCTAACTTCTATAAGCTATAGTAAAATATGCTAACTTTACAACATTCCTTAAATCTTTAACTTCTAACTATTTTAATTTCTAAGCCCTAAATCCAGTAAACTCCTTTGCCATAAACATTCTCCTCGCAAATAGGCTTCAGATATCAACCCCTTCCGTGGCCACAAGCTACGGCCTATGTGCTCATCCTGGAACACTCTTTTGTAAAAGTCCTTGAACAAATGTCAATGATTAACTTCATGAATTATTTCCTGAGCAATGCTGCAGAAGGCCTTGTGCCTTCTCGTCTCCTCTCAAGAACAATAAGCACCTTAATATTCCTTTTTAGTCAACTCAGCCAAGGAGAGGGAAAAACAAGTCAGAATTACAAGGCCTAACTTCTTCATCCCGGGATCCATGCCTGCAGAATGAGGAGAGGGGGCTGGGGATTGTGCCTCCGTTTTGTCAGTAATGCCTAACGCGGCTCCCGACAATCAGTGATACAGTGAGTATAAAAAGAAAGCAGGTGACTTGTTTTTTTGGTTTTGAAAAAGGAATCTAGTTTCTCAGGTTGCAATCAGATCGGAATAAATTACACGACCCCTGTTTTTAGTCTTCAGTATTTTCCTTGTTTATACTTTACCCTCAGCTCCCACCCTAATCCCAGCTCTTAGCTTCCTCTTTTTTTTTTTTTTCAGAGTTGGACACCTTTTACTAGAAATAGTGTTTAACAGTCAAAATAAGCAATAACATATAGTCTGTGTACACAGGTGTGAGAATTACTTATATCAGTGGTTGCCTTCAGACAGGGAATAAGAGAAATGGGATGTGGAGGAAGGCAGNGATGGAACTGGAGGAATCATCCTGCCTGACCTCAGGCTCTACTGCAAAGCCACAGTCATCAAGACAGCATGGTACTGGCACAAAGACAGAAATATAGATCAATGGAACAAAATAGAAAGCCCAGAGACAAATCCACACACCTATGGACACCTTATCTTCGACAAAGGAGCCGAGAATATACAATGGATTAAAGACAATCTCTTTAACAAGGGGTGCTGAGAAAACTGGTCAACCACTTTAAAAGAATGAAACTAGAACACTTTCTAACACCATACACAAAAATAAACACAAAATGGATTAAAGATATGAATGTAAGACCAGAAACTATAAAACTCCTAGAGGAGAACATAGGCAAAACACTCTCCGATATAAATCACAGCAGGATCCCCTATGACCCACCTCCCAGAATACTGGAAATAAAAGCAAAAATAAACAAATGGGATCTAATTAAAATTAAAATCTTCTGCACAACAAAGGAAACTATAAACAAGATGAAAAGGCAGCCTTCAGAATGGGATAAAATAATAGCAAAGGAAGCAACTGACAACTAATCTCAAAAATATACAAGCAAATTCTGCAGCTCAATTCCAGAAAAATAAATGACCCAAGCAAAAAATGGACCAAAGAACTAAATAAACATTTCTCCAAAGAAGACATACAGATGGCTAACAAACACATGAAAAGACCGTCAACATCACTCATCATCAGAGAAATGCAAATCAAAACCACAATGAGGTACCATTTCACACTAGTCAAAATGGCTGTGATCCAAAAATCTATAAGCAATAAATGCTGGAGAGGGTGTGGAGAAAAGGGAACCCTCAAACACTGTAGGTGGGAATGCAAACTAGTACAGCCACTATGGAGAACAGTGTGGAGACTCCTTAAAAAACTGGAAATAGAACTGCCTTATAACCCAGCAATCCCACTGCTGGGCATACACACTGAGGAAATCAGAATTTAAAGAGACACATGTACCCCAATGTTCATCGCAGCACTGTTTATAATAGCCAGGACATGGAAGCAACCTAGACGTCCATCAGCAGATGAATGGATAAGAAAGCTGTCGTACATATACACAATGGAGTATTACTCAGCCATTAAACAGCATACATTTGAATCAGTTCTAATGAGGTGGATGGAACTGGAGCCAATTATGCAGAGTGAAGTAAGCCAGAAAGAAAAACACCAATACAGTATATATGACCTAAATCAAATCCCTTATGATTATACAGTGGAAGTGAGAAATAGGTTTAAGGGCCTAGATTGGATAGATAGAGTGCCTGATAAACTATGGAATGAGGTTCATGACATTGTACAGGACACAGGAATCAAGACCATCNATATGACCTAAATCAAATCCCTTATGATTATACAGTGGAAGTGAGAAATAGGTTTAAGGGCCTAGATTGGATAGATAGAGTGCCTGATAAACTATGGAATGAGGTTCATGACATTGTACAGGACACAGGAATCAAGACCATCCCCATGGAAAAGAAATACAAAAAAAGCAAAATGGCTGTGTGGGGAGTCCTTACAAATAGCTGTGAAAAGGAGAGAAGTGAAAAGCAAAGGAGAAAAGGAAAGATATAAGCATCTGAANATTTAGAAAGATGGTAATGATAACCCTGTATATGAGACAGCAAAAGAGACACAGATGTATAAAACAGTCTTTTGGACTCTGTGGGAGAGGGTGAGAGTAGGATGATTTGGGAGAATGGTATTGAAATATGAATATTTTCATATGTGAAACGAATCTCCAGTCTAGGTTCGATGCATGAGACAGGATGCTTGGGACTGGTGCACTGGCAGGACCTAGAGGGATGGGATGGGGAGGCAGGTGGGAGGGGCGTTCAGGATGGGGAACACGTGTACAGCCATGGTGGATTCATGTCAGTGTATGGCAATACCAATACAATATTGTAAAGTAATTAGCCTCCAATTAAAATAAATTAATTAAAAAATACAAAAAATAAATATATTTCCCCCAAAATAAATAAATAAGAATTATGAACATGAATGACAAAATGTAGTTACAAATTATGACAAACATACAGTGAACAGATAATTTCAAAGATAATTTTTTCAGAAAAGTGAGAAATTGGAATACTTCTATGTCCCTTTATGAAGATAGCATAACCATGACAACAAAACCCCAAAATAACAGTGTAAGCTAGAAAATTTTCTGGCGAAACACACCTAGGAACACAGAGAGATAACAATTTTGAAAAACATATTAGCCAATGAAACACAACATATTAAAAAATGACACATTATGTCCAAATTAAATTTTCTCCGGAAATATGAGGGCAATTCAACATGTAGTTTACAATACTGTACTATATACTTGAAAATGTTTAAGAGAATAGACCTTAATTGTTCTCACAAAGAAAAAAGTAGTAACTATGTGAAGTGATGGATATGTTAATTGTCTTGATTGTGGTTATATCACAATTTATATATATTTCAAAACATTATATTGTATATCTTACTTAAATGCAATATTTTCTCAACTATGCATCAATAAACCTGGAAAGAAATTACAGTATTTCTTAGTTTAGAATTTGAAAACAATTTGCCTGATGAATTTGCATAACACAATTCATATCTTTCTGGAATTAGCTGTATTTTCCATTCATAGTAGTCTGGCACTGCTTCTGCTGTAATTCTTTTTTGTATGTGTGCATTTTCTTCCAATTTTTAGAATTTAGTTGTAAGCATACTCTCTCTTTCTCTCTCTCTCTCTACATATATATATATATATATATATCCTGTTTTTACATTTATATACCTTAAACACTTTCCACATCAGTATATAATCTGATACTTAACATAATATTCAACTTAGTGTATTTACTATAATTTTGATCATGTCTCTATAAAGAATATTAGGCTCACTTTTCCTTTTTTTAAAGGAATGTTTACAGTTATAAGTGGTGTTCTGAGTATAATAAATAGCATTCACCCCCAAAAAAAGAAACTAAAAAAGTAAAATCTCAATCATCTTTAAAAATGCAGAAAAGTTACTTAATACAATTTCTGATAAAAGGAAAGGTCTCAGACACTTACTAGTAGAAAGAGATTTTTAAAACCTGATAAAGGGCATCACATAAAAACTTAAAGCTGACATAACAACTGTAAAATCTTAACAGCATTCTTCTTAAAATCAAGAATAAGACATCATATTTTCCAACAATGTTTTGGTGATTCTGGTCAGCACAGTAAAAAAATAAAAGAAAATAAGGAAGGTAAAACACCAGTACAGTATACTAATGCATATATATGGAATTTAGAAAGATGGTAATGATAACCCTGTATGCGAGACAGCAAAAGAGACACAGATGTATAGAACAGTCTGCTGTGGAAGAGGGCGAGGGTGGGATGATTTGGGAGAATGGCATTGAAACATGTATAATATCATATATGAAATGAATTGCCAGTCCAGGTTCTGGATGATACTGGATGTTTGGGGCTGGTGCACTGGGATGACCCAGAGGGATCGTACGGGGAAGAAAGAGGAAGGGGTGTTCAGGATAGGGAACACATGTATACCTGTGGTGGATTCATGTTGATGTATGGCAAAACAAATACAATATTGTAAAGTAATTAACCTCCAATTAAAATAAATAAATTTATATTTTAAAAAATCAGATAAACCAAAAGACTGGTGATGGTATTTCCATATAAAACCTCAAAAGAATCCACATATTATTAAAATTAGGAAGACAATTTAGCAAAGTTGCCCTGTATGTGATTAAAAGCCCACTGACTTCTACAATTTAACACCAGATATTTCAAAAATGCATTATTTAAAAAGGTGAAATTTAGCTTTTTGTTTCTCAGCAGCTCAAAGTAGCTTGAGATAGATCAGTTAGAAAAATTGGATGAACAAATTCATCTGAGAGCCACTAAAGCAACAAGGATTATAGGGGATAAGATTTTGAAAATCTGAAATAGTCCTAGAAATGAGCCAGTTTTTAAAGAGAATTGATAAACACACCTATAATATGATCCAGCCATTCCAATCACAGATAACTGTTGCAGAGAAATGGAAACATGTTCACACAAACCTGTACGTGAATCTTCATAGCAGTTTTCTTTGTCAGTTCAGTTCAGTCACTCAGTCATGTCCAACTCTTTGCTACCCCATGGACTGCAGCATGCCAGGCCTCCCTGTCCATCACCAACTCCCAGGGTTTACTCAAACTCATGTCCATTGAGTTGCTGATGCCATCCAACCATCTCATTGTCTGTCATCCTTTTCTCTTCTGCCTTCCATCTTTCTAAGCATCAGGGTCATTTTGAATGAATCAGTTCTTCCAATTGGGTGACCAAAGTATTGCATTTTCAGCTTCCAAAGAATATTCAGGACTGATTTAATTTAGGATGGACTGGTTGGATCTCCTTGCAGTCCAAGGGATTCTCAAGAGTCTTCTCCAACATCACAGTTCAAAAGCATCAATTCTTCAGCACTCAGCTTTCTTTATAGTCCAACTCTCACATACATGAATGAATACCATATATAGCCTTGACTAGACAAACCTTTGATGGCAAAATAATGTCTCTGCTTTTTAATATGCTGTCTAGATTGGTCATAAATTTTCTTTCAAGGAGCAAGCGTCTTTTAATTTCATGGCTGCAATCACCATCTGCAGTGATTTTGGAGCCCAGAAAAATAAAGTCTGACACTGTTTCCTCATTTATTTGTCATGAAGTGATGGGACAGGATGCCATGATCTTAGTTTTCTGAATGTTGAGCTTTATGCCAACTTTTTCACTCTCCTCTTTCTCTTTCATCAAGAGGTTCTTTAGTTCTTCTTTGCTTTCTCCCATAAGGGTGGTGTCATCTGCATATCTGAGGTTACTGATATTTCTACCAGGAATCTTGATTCCAG
>SJYA01001578.1:3903589-3914094 GCA_006410615.1 Neotragus moschatus | reverse complement strand
CTCTTTCTCTTTCATCAAGAGGTTCTTTAGTTCTTCTTTGCTTTCTCCCATAAGGGTGGTGTCATCTGCATATCTGAGGTTACTGATATTTCTACCAGGAATCTTGATTCCAGCTTGTGCTTCATCCAGCCCAGGATTTCTCATGATGCTTATATATCTCATGCTTATATATGCTTATATATCTCATGATAACTTATATTCTGCATATAAGTTAAATAAGCAGGGTGACAATACACAGCCTTGATGTACTCCTTGTCTTATTTGGAACCAGACTGTTGTTCCACGTCCAGTTCTAACTGTTGCATCCTGACCTGCATACAGGTTTCTCAAGAGGCAGGTCAGGTGGTCTGGTANTTGGAACCGGTCTGTTGTTCCATGTCCAGTTCCAACTGTTGCTTTTTGACCTGCATATAGATTTCTCAAGAGGCAGGTAAGGTGGTCTGGTATTCCCATCTCTTTCAGAATTTTCCACAGTTTATTGTGATCCACACTGTCAAAGGCTTTGGCATAGTCAATAGAGCAGAAGTAGATGTTTTTCTGGAACTCTCTTGCTTTTTCGATGATCCAGCGGATGTTGGCAATTTGATCTCTGGTTCCTCTGCCTTTTCTAAAACCAGCTTGAACATCTGGAAGTTCACGGTTCACATATTGCTGAAGCCTGGCTTGGAGAATTTTGAGCATTACTTTACTAGCGTGTGAAATGAGGGCAATTATGCAGTAGTTTGAGCATTCCTTGGCATTGCCTTTCTTTGGGATTGGAATGAAAACTGACTTTTCCAGTCCTGTGGCCACTGCTGAGTTTTCCAAATTTGCTGGCATATTGAGTGCAGCACTCTCACAGCATCATCTTTCAGGATTTGAAATAGCTCAACTGGAACTCCGTCACCTCCACTAGCTTTTTAGTAGTGATGCTTTCTAAGGCCCATTTGACTTCACATTCCAGGTAGTTAGTTCCAAATAGAAACACTTTAATATTGAATTGAACAAAGTTCAATTTTTTCTTTAATACATAGCAACTGCATGCTAGGTTTTAAAATTGGCAGGGATCCAAGTTCATTGGTCTGCCTTTCCCTGTTCGTAACATATGTGATACTTACTGTTTCTCATAGCACTCTTTCCATCTCACCTGCTTTGGGTGTCTATTTCCTACTGCCAAACCTTATAATTCACTAGACTCTCTCTGCTGAGGACCCATAGCAAACTCCAGGGCCAGAGAGTGTCCTTGACATATCACTCTATGCACAAGTATTTTTCATCTCCTCACTGCACCCCTCCCCATTCAGTGTTCCCAAGAAGGGTTATTTTTATTATTGGTCCATTTGAAGGATTATCATTTAATTACATAATAGAATATATCCACAGAGTTGTGCATTTTAACTAGAAATATACTTATCTCTAGAAGCTCTACAATCTGTTTTAAAGAATCTACCTCTTTAGAAAGCATAGAGATGTATGGGATATTAGTGATTGACTTTGTTTATTCAACATGCAGTAGGGAACAACCTACTAGATCAGGTACTGTGTTAGATGCTCAGGTTCTTGGTATAAGAAGTAAGGGTGGTCCTTAGCCTTAGGGAAATCAGTTAAGTAGGTACAAGGATGGTGAATACATGTGTTATAACATTGTTGAATGCTGGAGAAGTAGCAATAATGTGCTTACAGCTCACTTCCTAACTCATGTCATGTTGTACTACCAAGGGGTTAATATCTACCATCAGTAGCCTTCTAGCCAAATTGGTAGTGTTGCTTTGTACTAATTCCTGTCTGCAATAGTGACAAAATGGCTTGATTTTTAAATGTTCAGAGTCTTAGAAAAGTTCAGCTTCCAAGACTGAACCAGGAAGAAATAGAAATTATGAACAACCTAATTACAAGCACTGAAATTGAAGCTGATAAAAAAAAAAAATCTTCCAAAAACAAAAGCCCAGGACTAGATGGCTTCACAGGAGAATTCTATCAAACATTTAGAGAAGAGCTAATGCCTATCCTTCTAAAACTCTTTCAAAAAGTTGCAGAGGAAGGAACATTTCCAAATTCATTCTACACGGCCACCATCACCCTGATACCAAAATCAGACAAAGACAACACCAAAAAAGAAAACTATAGGCCAATATCACTGATGAACATAGAAGCAAAAATCTTCAACAAAATTTTAGCAAACAGAATTCAGCAACACATCAAAAATCTCACCCACCATGATCAAGTTGGGTTTATTTTAGGGAGACAAGGATTCTTCTACATATGGAAATCAATGTGATATACCATTTTAACAAATTGAAAGATAAAAACCTTGTGATCATCTCAATAGATGCAGAAAAAGCCTTTGACAAAATTCAGCACCTATTTATGATTAAAACTCTTCAAAAAATGGGCATAGAAGGAACCTACCTCACCATAATAAAGGCCATATATGATAAGCCTATAGCAAACATTGTTCTCAATGGTGCAAAAGTGAAAGCATTTCCCCTAAGATAAGGAACAAGACAGGGTGTCCACTTTCACCACTGTTATTCAACATAATTCAAGAAGTTCTAACTTCAGCAATCAGAGAAGAAAAAGAAATAAAAGAAACCCAGATCAGAAAATAAGAAGTAAAGCTTTCACTGTTTGCAGATGACATGATACTTTACATAGAAAACCCTAAAGATAGTATCAGAAAATTACTAGAGCTAATCAATGAATTTAGCAAAGTTGCAGGATACAAAATCAATACACAGAAATCACTTCCATTTCTATATACTAACAATGAAAAATCAGAAAGAGTAATTAAGGAATTAATCCCATTCACCATTGCAACAAAAAATTAAATATCTAGGAATAAACTTACCTAAGGAGATGAAAAAAACTGTACATAGAAAATTATAAGACAATAATGAAAGAAATCAAAGATGACATAAATAGATGGAGGGATATTCCATGTTCCTGAGTAGGAAGAATCAATATTGTGAAAATGACTATACTACTGAATGCAATCTATAGATTCAATGTGATCCCTATCAAATTACCAATGGCATTTTTCACAGAACTAGAACAAAAAATTTCACAATTCATGTGGAAACACAAAAGACCCCGAACAGCCAAAGCAGTCTTGAGAAAGACGAATGGAGCTGGAGGAATTAAGCTTCCTGACTTCAGATCATACTACAAAGCTACAGTCATCAAGACAGTATGGTACTGGCACAAAAGCAGAAATATAGACCAATGGAACAAGATAGAAAGCCCAGAAATAAACCCATGCACCTATGGGTACCTTATCTTTGACAAAGGAGGCAAGAATATACAATGGGGAAAAGATAGCCTCTTCAATAAATGGTGCTGGGAAAACTGGACAGTTAAATGTAAAAGAATGAAATTAGAACACTTCTTAACACCACACAAAGATAAACTCAAAATGGATTAAAGACCTAAATATAAGTCTAGAAACTATAAAACTCTTAGAGGAAAACATAGGCAGAACGTTCAATGATGTAAATCAAAGCAAGATCCTCTATGACCCACCTCCTAGAGTAACAGAAATAAAAACAAAAGTAAACAAGTGGGACCTCATTAAACATGAAACCTTTTCTCAGCAAAGGAAACTAGAAGCAAAGTGAAAAGAAAACCTTCAGAATGGGAGAAAATAAATAGCAAATTTTTGAAATTTTGAAAGAACTGACAAAGGATTAATTTCCAAAGTATACAAGCAGCTTATACAACTCAATACCAGAAAAACAAACAACCCAATCAAAAATTGGGAGCAAGACCTAAACAGACATTTCTCCAAAGAAGACATACAGATGGCTGACAAACACATGAAAAGATGCTCAACATCACCCATTAGTAGAGAAATGCCAATCAAAACTACAGTGAGGTATGACCTCACACCAGTCAGAATGGCCCTCATCAAAAAGTGTACAAACAAAAAATGCTGGAGAGGGTGTGGAGAAAAGGGAACACCCTTGCACTGTTGGTGGGGATGTAAATTGATACAGCCACTATGAAAGACAGTATGGAGATTCCTTAAAAAACTAGGAACAAAACCACCAATTCTACTCTTAGGCATATACTTTGAGGAAAACAAAATTGAAAGAGACACATGTATCCCATTTTTCATTGCAGTGCTATTTACAATAGCTAGAATGTGGAAGCAACCTAGATGTCCCTGGATATCCATCCATGTCCATGAATGTATACAGAAGTTGTGGTATATATACACAATGGAATATTACTCAGCCATAAAAAGGAATGCATTTGAGTCAGTTCTAATGAGATAGATGAACCTAGAACCTATTATACAGAGTGAAGTGAGTCAGAAACAGAAAGATAAATACTGTATTCCAACACATATATACAGAATCCAGAAAGATGGCTAAAGAATTTATTTACGGGGCAACAATGGAGAAACAGACATAGAGAATAGACTTACGGACATGGGGAGAGGGGAGGAGAGGGTGAGATGTATGGAAAAAATAACATGGAAACTTACATTATTATATGCAAAATAGATAGCCAACGGAAATTTACTGTATGGCTCAGGAAATTCAAACAGGGGCTCTGTATCAACCTAGAAGAGTGGGATGGGGAGGGAGATGGGAGTGAGTTTCAAAAGGGAGGGGATATATGTATACCTATGGCTGATTCCTGTTGAGGTTTGGCAGAAAACAGCAAAATTCTGTAAAGCAATTATCCTTCAATAAAAATTAATTGAAAACAATAGTGCTCCTTCAGTCTTTCTTTTAAACTTTTAATTTTATATTGGGGTATAACTGATTATACCCCAAAACAAGCCAGAGATCAAATTGCCAACATCTGTTGGATCATAGAAAAAGCAAGAGAATTCCAGGAAAACATCTGCTTTATTGACTATGCCAAAGCCTTTGACTGTGTGGATCACAACACACTGTGGAACATTCTTAAAGAGATGGGAATATGCACCACCTGACCTGCCTCCTGAGAAATCTGTATGCAGGTCAAGAAACAACAGAACTGGACATGGAACAACAGACTGGTTCCAGATCAGGAAAGGAGTATGTCAAGGCTGTATATTGTCACCCTGCTTATTTAACTTATACACAGAGTATATCATGAGAAATGCTGGACTGAATGAAGCATGAGCTGGAGTCAAGATTGCAGGGAGAAATATCATTAATCTCAGATACACAGATGACTCCACATTTATGGCAGAAAGCGAAGAAGATCTAAAGAGCCTTTTGATCAAAGTGAAAGAAAAGAGTGAAAAAGTTGGCTTCAAACTCAGCACTCAAAAAACGAAGATCATGGCATCTGGTCCCATCATTTCATGGCCAATAGATGGGGAAACAATGGAAACCATGACAGAATTTATTCTGGGGGGCTCCAAAATCACTGCAGATAGTGACTGCAGTCATGAAATTAAAAGATGCTTGCTCCTTGGAAGAAAAGCTATGACCAACCTAGACAGCATATTAAAAAGCAGAGATATTACTTTACCAAAGTTCTGTCTAGTCAAAGCTATGGTTTTTCCAGTAGTCATGTATGGATGTGAGAATTGGATCATAAAAAAAGCTGAGCACCAAAGAATTGATGCTTTTGAACTGTAGTGTTGGAGAAGACTCTTGAGAGTCCCTTGGACTGCAAGGAGATCCAACCAGTCCATCCTAAAGGAAATCAGTCCTGAATATTTATCGGAAGGACAGATGCTGAAGCTGAAATTCCAGTACCTTGGCCACCTGATTTGAAGAACTGACTCATTTGAAAAGACCCTGATGCTGGGAAAGATTGAAGGCCTGAGGAGAAGGGGACGACAGAGGATGAGATGGTTGAATGGCTTCATGACTCGATGGACATGAGTTGGGGTAAGCTCCAGGAGTTGGTGATGGAAAGGGAAGCCTGGAGTGCTGCAGATCATGGGGTTGCAAAGCGTCGGACACGACTGAGCGACTGAACTGAATTGATAACTGATTAACAATGTTGTGATAGTTTCAGGTGAACAGTGAAGGGAATCAGCCATATATATATATACACATATCCATTTTCCCCCAAACTCCGCTCCCATCTAGGCTGAGGAATGGCTTGATTTAAATTTGGTTTTCGGCAAAGTGGAGTCTACAATCTCAAAGTTAAATTTTTCTAGTTCTCATGTGGTTTTGTTCATCTCGAGGTGGTCAGTTGGCCAAGAGAAGATGGTTTATTCCTTCA
This sequence comes from Neotragus moschatus, assembly GCA_006410615.1. Classification (NCBI taxonomy): domain Eukaryota; kingdom Metazoa; phylum Chordata; class Mammalia; order Artiodactyla; family Bovidae; genus Neotragus; species Neotragus moschatus. Next base: position 3,907,938 of record SJYA01001578.1, on the reverse strand, counting down.
CTGGTTCAGTCCAACAGATTCTTACTTAACCACATACCATCTCTGGTTCTTCAGAATACAAGGGAATTCCAGCATCTCTGGGAGAGGCCTCAGGAAGACACAAAAGACAATGCTGCGACTGCTGTCACCCATTCCAGAGAGTCCGGGGTCATGGTCTGGCTTCATACTCTCTGGTCTCACAGATACACTTGGTGGCCTTTTACCAGCGAGCCTCCTCCAAGTAATGAGAGCATTGCAGGAATAAACCTCACTGTTCTATTGCTGAATGATTTAGACAAGTTGCCCAGGGAGAGTGCCACTTTAGAAGGGTATGACCAAGTCACTCCTTGGATCTTATCTCCAGGCCGTTCTTTGCCTCTTCTAGTCATCAACATAAGGAAACATGCCTAAAAAGACTCCTTGACAAACAAGTAGTAATTGGTAAACTGTTAGTTATTATTTTTCATCCCTACAAAAATAAGATCACAAGTCATATATGGCTCATCATCTCTCATGCAGATCCATAGCCACTGATTCTAATTTTTAAAATGTACCAATTTATTAGTCTTATTTCTTCAGTCTTTTATGGATATAGATGGGTGTGAATTATCGTTTATCTACTGCTTGAAAATTTTTGTCTATTTAGTCAATGTAATATAACTTTATTTTAGCTTTAAAAATTTAATCTTATGAGATGCCTGCTGACATTTAAAATTGTTCTATTCAGTTCCTTTGTCTCTGTACCCTGTGGAGTCTGTTTATTGACTACAGATGTTAAGCACTTTGTTAAGGAACAGACAGCTGCAAGATAAAATATGTACTTCACCTGAGTGGTGGCACAGAAACCAGCATGTGTCTGAATCTATAAGAACTCAAATGGAAAGTATGTTTACAAGTTTAAAGGGCATAATCACAACCTACAGATTGGATTGGAATGACTGCGAGATTGTTTCAGGATTCTAAGATTTCCATGTAAAAGAAGTTAATAAAAGGAGTATTAAGGTAAGTCCCTTATAATTGTGATTTTGAACAAGCTACTTTAAATTATACAATAGCATGAACTGACAAGAAAAAAAAAAAAATAGAGGGACATCAGGATTGTTGGGGCTCAGAGCCCAAAACAACTTTGCAAGGCAGTCATAAAGATGAAACTGCATGTCCCTGCAACCAGAAGTCCAGCAAGAATTAGCTCAGAGACAAAACGGAAAAGACCTGTTTTTCATTGATTTCAATACACTAAAGGCACAGAGCTAAAACTGGACATGGAGAGTGTGAATGTAATAGAAACCCACCGAAATACCACAGGGTTGCTGTTGTTACTCAGTCTTGGCATTGTTTGAGACATAATAGACAAGCTGATTCTAAATTTTAGGTGGAAAAATAAGCAGCAAGAATTTTACAGGAAATTCTGATAATAAATGCAATAATGGGCCACTCACCTTTTCACTCTGTGCCGTTAGAAACTGAAACAGTGAGTCCTGGGGCATGAACAGAGAATAAATGTCACAGAATAGGATCTGAGAATAAAGTGTAAAGGTATAGGAGAAACTTAGGGACGCTGTCCCAAATTATGGAATATTCCATTCAGAATCTCCTTAATATTGCTTATTAATTCAGCATACGACAAAAAATGGCATTTTTAAGTAGTGAAAAAAAAAAGATGCCTTATTTAATTAATTGTTTGGAGGTAACCAGATCGTCTTTGAGGGCAGAAATGACTGAATCCTATCTTTCAGTTCATCAGAGTATATTCCATTTGGAAGAAGTGAAAAAGTGAAAGTATTAGTCACTCAGTCGTGTCTGACTCTTTGCGACTCCATGCACTGTAACCCACCAGGCTCCCCTGTCCATGGAATTATCCAGACAAGAATATTGGAGTGGGTTGCCATTCCCTTCTCCAGGGGATCTTCCCCACCCAGGGAGCAAACCCATGTCTCTGGCATTGCAGGTGGATTCTTTGCCTTCTGAGCCACCGGGGAAGCCCACTCTAGGTGGATCAAAGGTTTAAAAGTAAAATCAAAGCTGTAAAAAATATTAGAAGAAGCCATTTGAGAACGTTTATTTCAGATCGAGGAGAGACTTTTAGGTTTGACATAAAGCCTAGAAGAAAAAAGTATTGATAAAAATGATAAATTTAACTTAATAAAAATTTTTAAAATATGCTAGGTCAAAATCATAAGCAAGGACAAAAGACAAACCATAAATAAGAGGAAAATATTTCCTATTAAGGCAAAGGGATAATTTCTTTACTATATATATCTAGGAATGAATAAGGAATGGATCAACAATCCAATATAAAAATAGATTAAAAATATAAGCGGAAAATGGAACAGTCAAACATCATTTAAACTTATGAAAAAATGTTATAATCAAAATAAGAGGAATGTGAATGAAAATTACATGAAAAATTTATTTCCTACCTATTAGACTGGAAAAGATAAGAAATTATAAAACTGTGCTGGTAAAAGTTCCTTCATGCATTGCTGGAAGGAACATAAATTATACAAGTTCTATGAGATTCAATTTGGCAATACCTGTTGAAATTAAAAAGCATATACTGTTTGACCCAGCAATTCCACTTCTAGGAGTTTATCCTACAGATATTCTTATATATGTAAAATAATATATGGACCAGATTGTCATTACAGTATTATTTGTAAAAGCAAAAGACTAGAAACAATAGAACTGCTTATGTCAATTATGGTACATCTTTCCAGTGATGCAATCCCAATGGAATAATAAGCTTCTATAAGAAAGGAGGAAAAAAACATATGTGGTGATTTTAAAAAAACTTCCAAGACTTCTGAGAGTATTTGTTGAATGAATATCATTAAGTGTAAAGTCAAGATGTGAATGATATGCACAGTCTAATCTACATATATGTTCATCTATTAGGCAAATACCATTGAGCATCTGCTGTGTATCAGGCATCACGCTCCACACTTGGGATGTGCTTGTAGCCACACAGGCAAAGATCTCACCCATAGTGGAGCTTTCATTCTGGTAAAGGGGACAGAGGTCTGGGAGCCATGGAGGCAGTGAGCCTGTCAAGGGGCTGTTGGCCACCATCTGGGACACAGTAGAAGAGGGGGCAAGCAGAGACCAGATTCTAGAAACATTTTCAAAGTAGTCAGCAGGCTTTTCTGAGAGATTGGATGTAGCCCATGAAAGAGAGGAGTCAGGGATGGCTGAGCAGCTTGAAGGCTGGGGTCGTGATGGGCTAGACGAACACAGGCCGGCATGGACAGGAGAGGAAAGCTGCAGGAGGAGTTTTTGTTGGGGGAAGAGTAGGAATTCAGCTTGAACAAGCTGAATCTGAAACATCAGTAGACATCCAAACAACTGTTTAATCAATGTCAACTCTAGATGGCACATAGAGCCAAGAGTACAAGTATGTTACTGTACTCTTAAATTGGAACCTATGAATTTGTGTATCTGGCCCCGCAACTTGGTGTACAACTACAGTAATTTCAGGCAGAGTTCCTCCAAGAAACTAAGTAGCCTAGCCTCGAAAACCTGTCTACTTCGTTGATAAAATAGGGAACACCTGAAAGGAATAGTTCAGTGTTTTAAATCTCTGGCAAACCACCTAAGATAGTGTCTAAATTGTTCCGGGACTTTTCTGGGAGCCCAGTGGTTAAAGCTGTGCTTCCAGTGCAGGAGGCCTGGGTCTGATTCCTGGTCAGGGAACTAAGATCCCACATGGCATGAGGTGTGGTCAAAAATAAATAAATAAATAAACACAGAAAATGCTTCAAATAAATGGTTTTCACCAAAAATGCTCCTCAGACTATGATAAACCTTAAATGTGCATGTAGTTATTTATTTGTACCAGAAGTAGGGCAAACATTGAGAGAGAGTCAGAGGGGGAAACATGTTGAAGAAAAGCAAGATTTGGGGCATGGTTTTTAATGATTAACAAATCGGCCAGATTTTACTCATACGCCCTATTTCTAAAGATGTAACCTATAAGTCATTCCTTCCAAGAAACCAGGAACTCAGCTTGGGGGATATTATGGAATACTTAAGACCCATTTCATCCCAAAGGATGTGATCAAGGACCTTGGTTTAGGAATGCTTGCATTCCTGCTTACTACCACTAGGGGCGCTGTCAGGGACACTCAGGTTTCCTGCAGAGGGAGAAGGTGACTGAGAAGACAGGAACGATGACAATGACTTTCTTCTCCATCACAGATACATCGCACCCTCTGTAATCCCAGGGCCAAGTCCACCTCCCTTGGTTTGCTGGTTCCTATTTTACATAAAGTCAATATAGTATTGCTGCCCCATATACATTTATTTCTATTTAGATAGAAAGAACCTTGTAAAAGAAAAAGAGGCGGGGGGTGGGGGGGTGGGGATGGAGGATG
>SJYA01001578.1:3794181-3903441 GCA_006410615.1 Neotragus moschatus | reverse complement strand
AGTGGGGGGGTGGGGATGGAGGATGGCTTCCTGGTGGCTCAGATGGTAAAGAGTCTGCCTTTAATGCAAGAGACCTGGGTTCAGTTCCTGGGTTGAGAAGATCACCTGGGGAAGGGAACAGCCACTCACTCCAGTATTCTTGTCTGGAGAATTCTATGGACAGAGAAATTTGACGGGCTACAGTCTATGGGTCACAAAGAGTCCAACACAACTGAATGTCTAACAAGAGAAAAAAAAGAATTTCTACTTCTAAAATGTCATGGAAAAGGCTTGGTTTGGGAGGAAATTGCTGAACTTGAAAAGGTAAAAAAAAAACAGCAGATTTTAGAATAATTTATTTTAACAAAATTAATTTATGATGCTAAGAAATCTGAGACAAAAATATATTGCTTTTGCTTTGTGAGTAAATGATATCCATCTCCCAAAGGACCATCTCTGGTCATTATGATGTCACTTTGGCAGAAGCTTGAGGACGTTAGTGGATCAGATGTCTTGAGTCTTAATAAAGCACCAATAACATTTGGAAACAAATGAATATATAACTTATTCTTACTTTCTTTGTAGAGAGGGGCACTTCCAAAAATACCATTAACCTTTTTGCCTTTCAATTATAAATGGATTCAAATGTAATTTTTTCCAGGATGTTAACGTCACATTTTAAGACCCATTACAGAGAAATAAATAATTCAGAATGTTTTCTGGATTACTAGAATTTAGAAGTAAAGCCAGCTTTGAGTTCACGTAATAGTTTTGCCAAACCTAAAGCCGTCTTAAAGGTCACAATCAGATTCATAGTCATGTTTTTCTGATCTGTGATTATGGCACTTGAATAAGTACCAATGGCAGATGTTTTTATTTTTCCCAGAACTAAGATTTTAGGTAGAGAACCACCTAGCAGTGGCATACCAAGCTCATGTCAAAAATACTAATGTAAAATCTGGTATTATATAAGGATTTGACTCCTAAATGGAATGAAAATAAAAAATGAAAACATTTTTAATTAAAAATTTTTTCAGATCTTAAATAAGGAATCTAGGTTTGGAGGTGGTAGGTTGTTCTTTCTTAAAGAAAGCATTCACAGAAAACCTACTGTATGCCGTCATTGTGTAAGTTCGTAGGGACCATAGAGGTAGAACAGAGAGTAGTGGGAGAGGATGCATTCATAAACAATGATAGAAACAACACAGTTCCAAATCTGGGGACTGTCCCAATGGAGGAATTAATAAAGGGGTACAGGAGTTCAGGGCCTTCCCAGGTGCTGCCAGTGGTAAAGAACCTGCCTGCCAATGCAGGAGCCAGAAGAGATGTGGGTTCAGTCTCTGGGTGGGGAAGATTCCCTGGAGGAGGGCATAGCAACCCACTCCAGTATTCTTGCCTGGAGAACCCTATGTACAGAGGAGCCTGATGAGCTACAGTCCATAAGGTCGCAGAGAGTCAGACACGACAGAAGCAACAACATGCACACAGTTCAGAGAAATACAACGGCTAGTTTTGATCTGGGCTGAAAGACCAGTTCAGTCTCAGTTGGCAGATTTGGTGAAAGAAGGTAGGGTATTCCAAGCAGAGAGAAACTGAGGAGGAAAGGCACAGTCAGGAAAAGTCACCTGATGTGGTACATAAAGTGAAGGTTGTGAGAAATAAGGCTAGAGAGTGAGGTCAAGGTTAACCACAGACCCTCTCCCACACCATCCTGGAGAATTCAGAATTTATTTGCTAGGCAATGGCATTATTATAAACACCTTCAAAATGGGTCAGAGAAAGATGTCCACAATAAAATGCAAAAGTAAAGAGCTAAATTAGCCAAATGGTACTCCGAGTTCACAATGCAGGAAACTCTTTTGTTGTCAAGAGACACTTCCCTATTTAGGAAAAAAATAGAGTGAAAGCTATCAATAATCACTTTTGTAACTTGGAACACTATTTTCCAATAGGGTCTTGAGAGAACCTATTATTAACAAAACAACCCATTTGCAAACAATAAAGTCCTATTTATTTAATGTTTATTTCTTAAGTAACAAGAACAATAATTTACATGACAGGAAGAATAATATAACATTAAGGACATGGAATGGTGTTTTATCCTATAAAAACTAACAATAAAGAACATTCTTCAGACAAAGTGAGAAAGAAGGAGAGGCAGGATGGAGTGGGGGAAGAGAGACAGAAGACAGGAGGAGAAAGAAAGATGAGGAAGAAAGTAAGGTGGACTGATGGAGGTAAAGAGTCCTTAGGAGAGAGACATGGGGTGGGTAGTTGAGTAATGGTTAGGTACACAGATAGCAAGAAGCTTAAAAAAATCCCTGATCTTTTCACTTCCCTCTGCCGACAACTTCCTCTCTTCTTCCATCACTGGCACCCTTTCCAAAGTTCTGCTTGTGTTTGCTATGTGCTAAGTCGCTTCAGTCATGTCTGACTCTGTGCGACCCCATGGACTGTAGCCCACCAGGTTTCTCTCTCCATGGGATTCTCCAGGCAAGAATACTGGAGTGGGTTGCCATTTCCTTCTCCAAAAGTTCTGCTTGCTCCTCTCCAGATCAAGGAATAAAGAAAACCTAAGGGTTATATTTAGGTCATAGTTCACATGATGACAAGCCTCCTGATGGCCAGTGAAAGGATAATGATTTTAGGAACTGCCTACTCTTGCAAAAGGCATCATAGATGTATAGTTTTACTGTGCCTTCCTGTCTCTCATCACCTTTGAGCTTTCAGTTATGTAGAACAAGCATTCTCCTCCTTTTACAGATCAGAAAAGGGAAAATGGTCCTAGGATCTTCCTGAGTCAGTGATATCCATCTCCCCACAAGCCATCTGTAGCCATTATGATGTCACCTTGGTAGAAACTTGAGCACATGAGTGGATTAGATGTCTGGAGAGTGAGTGGAAACTATCTAGAGTCTTGATAAAACACAACATTTTAAAGCCAATAATTATATAACCTGGTTTTTTTGAGTTTATGATAATGAAAATGGTACTGAAGCGGAAGATCTGAGTTTTAATAGTAATAAGGATATTATTAACTAATAAAGATAGCTCTGTTTATTAAGCACCGATGCACAGACACTGCTAAACCTCATATATATGCATTATTTCCTTCCACCTCCACCCGAGTTGTATGAGGTCAATGCTATTTTTTAATAAGTGATGCAACTAAGGTTTAGAGAACTTAAGTGATTTGGCCAAATGTTTTATTCAAGCTTTAGATCATTTTGTTTATAACCTTTTGAGCCTCTCCTTTCTTTGTCTGCAAAATAAAGCCACTGAGGTAATTTGAAAAAGAATGAAGATACAGTTTATGCATCAAAGAAAAAGCATCTGTCACACTGTCAGGAGTTGCTAAACTTTTATGGTTAAGCATCAAATATGGACTATTTCAGCTTTGCACTGTCATCTCTGTTGAAGCTATTCAACTCTGCCCCTGTGGAGCAAAAGCAGCCTTAGACTTAGGATGAGTGTGTCAAACTTTATTAGGGACATCAACATTTGAATTTCACATGTCAGAAAATATTGTTCTTTGTTGTTTTTTTTCCCAACTGTTTAAGAAAGTATAAAAATCCTCGTTAGCTTGTAAGCCATACATAAACAGGCAGGGGGATGGATTTGCTGTCATCCTGTCATTTGCAGACCTTCCTTTAAGTGAAGTTAGGCTGTCATTTGCAGACTTTACATGAATGTATCACAAATGTCTGTGTCCACAGAAGCTTTTCTTAGAAGACTGGTGACATTATTTCTAAATAATCAGTAAAAGAAACTGTTCAGTCTATTCTCATCAGTAACTGCTGGCTCTGCAGTGTCTTCTACTTGTGGTGTGCCCTATATTAGAAGGAATTACTGGACCACTTGAGTGTCTATCTTTATATTATCCTGACCTAGACGAGGTGCATTGGAGAGGCAAAAAGCAAATTAATCCCAGATTCAAGCTCCAGAGGAAGAAACTGCTAAGTAAAGCATTGTTGCTGGATTCAGAATAGTTGGTTTTAAAAGATAAACTGCATCACGTCGGCATTCAGTAAAATTAGCGAATAGCTTTTTGAGCATCAACAATTACAGGTCTGGTTCTTCTCAAAGCAGTCAGGCTCCTGGCAGCTTAGGAGGCAGTATTAGCAGGTGTGATCAGAGACACACTGTCCTTGATCTTGTCTCCACATGCATTCTTATTGGTGGTTAGTCTTATTGGTGGTTTCTCTTTCATTAGCACCTTAAATTAGCCTATCTGGAAACAAACCATGTATCCCTGCCCCCTAGACTGTGTTCACAGGCGCATGCGCAGATGTACCCCGGAGGGTCCCCCTGTGTGCCTGACTGGCTCTATTCGTTTCGCTGGTTTCTCCAATCTTTCAGTCATCCTAGTGTAGCATTCCTTTCATCTCTTGATTCTTTTGACCAAAGGAGTTGGTGTGTGACCACCTACTACGTGTAAATATCTTATACAGATGTTAGACTTGTCCTGCTGAGGCTTAAGAACAGGTCTCCTGCCAGGGTCCAGCCCCGGTGGATCCAGGGTGATTCGAAGGTGGAGACGGATAGGTGAGGAAAAACGTGTTTAATTACAGATATAGAGGGATTAGAAAATTAGCAGAGAAAAGAGGCTGAATAACTTAGCTTACATGGAATACCAATCNTCACGCCCAGGAATTTTTATTAACTGGAGCTGTAGGTTAACTCCTTCTCCGAGAGAAATGGTTATGGAGGAGAGCCCCCCGTAAAGTCAGAAGTGTAGGTGAGAGCATAAAACAGACTCTGGTTTGGGGGGTAGATGCTCGGGAACAGGGGGTTTCCTGAGGCTTGATCTTGCCTTTGCGTATGCCAAGCCTCCTTCCTCATGACTTTTGCCACGGGCGGAGTTCCTCATGCTGGCCCCCGGCAGTCTCCTTTCTGGAGGAGTGGCTGAAGGGGAGGCATCTCCCAAGAGGACACTCATCTCCCGTGTCCCTCATCTGTGGGAAAGGCAGACCCTCATCCAGGAAACAGGAATTCTGAATTCTGTCTCAACCCACGGGAGAGTGCCACCTTGCCCTGGACCCAGTGCTCTAATAGCTTGAGTTTGAGGAGGACAGGTGCCAGGTTAGTGTTTTTCAGTGGTAGACATAAGGATGGAGCCTCAGCAGGAAGGAACCTCAAGTTTCCACTTTGTTCAAGCCTTAGAGAGAGGGCTACACCTTGTAACCAGGTTGTGGTACTTTTTGTTATGCTTTCTTTACTTTGTGTTACTAGCCTTTGTGTTAGTGTTAATCACTCAGTCGTGTCCAACTCTTTGTGACCCCATGGACTCTACCCCACCAGGTTCCTCTGTCCATGGAATTCTCCAGGCAAGAGTACTGGAGTGGGTTGCCATTTCTTTCTCCAGGGGATCTTCCCAACCCAAAGATCAAACCGGGGTCTCAGTTAATACCCTTGATTGTGGTAAATTCTGATTAAATGTCCCAGCCTTGCTTCAGGATTGCCACTGTTTAAAAGCAAGCATGTAAAAACTGAGGTGTTAAAAGGGAAGCAGTGCCCCCCTGAGGCCAGTTTAGTGCTGCCAGCGATAACCAGAGGAATCCCTAAAGACCTGTGCAAACCTACTGAGAGAGTGGGATTAAGAGTTGGTGTTCAATGGGGAAGGCCATCTTCATCACCGTGTGTTCTCCACAATTTCTAAATCCATTGCAAATAAACATCCTTTTACAGTAAGTGTGTAATTCTGATAGATAGCACACAGATTAGGCTTAGGCTGGAGTCTGTGTGACCTCAAGCAAGTTATTTCATCTCTCTGTGCTTCAGTTTCCTTATTGATACAATATGTGTAATACGACCTCTCTGAAATGATTTATTAATAAGATTAAATAGGTTACTATATAAAGTTACTCAGCACAGCGCCAGGCTTACAGTACGTCCTCAGTTCCAGTCCTCCGTTATTACTGTAGTCTCTCCCCAGACTTGTTTTATATCATGCTGATTAATAGGACCAAACCATCTTCTTCCATGGGTCTTCTGACTTCTTGGAAACTTAGCAAACTGCAGTAAAACTATAAACATCAGCTCCTAAGATTCCAGCACCAGCCTAGGCACTGTAAGAACTCAAAAAATTTTTATAACACAGTTCTTGTCCTCTGGGGCCTTACAAATTGGAAAGGTAGATACATGGGTTTAATTGTAGTTCCATTGCTTAATAACCTTGATGATGTTAGACAAGATTTTTTTAAAAATCTCTCTAGGACTCAGTTTCCTCTTTTGAAAAATGTGGATTATAATAGTGACTATGTCATAGGGTTAATGTGAGAAGTAAATAAGTTCATAAAGGTAAAATGCTTACAACAGTGCTGACATATGGTAAATGTTAGTTTCCTGGCACATACCACCATGAAGCAGTGCATGTATGATGAAGTGCCAATAAGAGGGGTGTCTCGGGGATAGAGCAGGGGTTCATGCAGCTTCAAGAGGCCTCATGGAAGAGATAAGACTCGAGCTGAGGTTGTAGGTTGGATAGCACTGGGATAGGCAAGACAAGTTCATAGTATTCCCCAAGACACTGAGAAGGAAATTGGCAGGGACATTTGTCATTTGTATTTGTTAAAATACAGACTGCTTCATTATTTCCTGCATGCCAGAAACTTGAAAATTTCAATGTGTTAATAAATGGATATACATGCTTAACAAATATTTTCTGACTTGCAAAAGAGACAGGGAAGGTACTATATGTTGCTACTGCTGCTGCTGCTAAGTCACTTCAATCGTGTCTGACTCTGTGTGACCCCATAGATGGCAGCCCACCAGGCTCCGCCATCCCTGGGATTCTCCAGGCAAGAACACTGGAGTGGGTTGCCATTTCCTTCTTCAATGCATGAAAGTGAAAAGTGAAAGCAAAATCTCTCAGTCGTGCCCGACTCTTAGCCACCCCATGGACTGCAGCCCGCCAGGCTCCTCCGTCCATGGGATTTTCCAGGCAAGAGTACTGGAGTGGGGTGCCATTGCGTGTGTTACTTATCCCTAAAAGTTATGTTGGTTTCTTAAATTATATTAAATATTTGGTCTGGATTACTGGAGCTAAACTTGCACAGTTTATGTAGTTCGGAAAAAAAATGGAAGAAATTGTAGCTATAGGGTCCTATTTCAACAGCAGGTGGCTCCCTCACATACAGGTAACAAAAGTGGCCCTGTGGTCTACACAGGGATCATTTAAGTCGTCTGAGCAGTTGTATATCATTGAGGCTGGATTTGGAAATAGTTTTTTGCATTGATTTTTTTTTTTTTTTTTTCATTGATTTTTGTCTGAAAGATGACATTCATACTGCAAGAAGGAATGTCTTCTTTCTTGGGAGCTATGCTTACCTCTGAGGATCACAATCTGATCACTGTTCTTTCTGTGAATGAAAATCATATACTTGGCAGTACATGTTCCCTTATTTCTATCATCGAAGGACTTTAGTAGTACTTCACTTATACATGCTGGGAGCATCACAAATTTGGACTTCTCACCTTTCAACATTAGAATACAGTTTTTGTAACAGCACCGATGACGCACCAGTCACCTTTCATTTAATCACTTGATATTTCAGTTCCACAGGCCTCAACTTCATTTCATTTGGCATGAGAAGGTACAGTTTTTTGCCAGTGGGGCCTCCCGATACCCACCAGTGTAAGCATAGTTCCACTCTGATCAGCTCAGCCCTTGTCTGGTATCGTTTCTCCACCTCAGCTTAAGATTTGCTACAGTTCTCTGTTTTAGGATGTTGCTGGAGAAAGTCCACAAATAGAGCAAATATAGGCCACTGTAGATTTAAAATAACATAATTACAGAGCTGAGAGGTTACTTAGGGCTCCTGTGGTTTATACACCTCCTTTTATGGTTTTCTAAAATGAGGAAGTCAGAGAAGTTACTTTGTCTATACACACACAAATATGTCCATATATAAATGTACATATACATTTATATGATCACTCTACTGTACACTCCAAACTAGCATGACATTGTAAATGAACTATACATCAATAAAAAATTTTAAACATAAAAAGACTGTACCACAGTGGCAAAAGTGGGATTGGTTTCCTCATATATTCTTTTTCAGCTTCTTTTCCACCATAGGTTATTACAAGTCCAAAAATAAAGGGGAAGAGGACAAAGGAAGTTGTGGGAGGGGAATCAGAGAGGGACTTACAGATCTTGGCGATGTCCTTCAGCAGCAATGAGGGACATCTCTGTCAGAGAGTTCTGAAGGGCAGTGTCACGACCTGAATGTTTTGTCCTCCCCAAATTATTACGTTGAAGCCCACCATGAAGCAGTGCATGTATGATGAAGTACCAATAAGAGGGGTGTGGGGATAGAGCAGGGGTTCATGCAGCTTAATGAAGCCTCGTGGAAGAGATAGGACTTGAGCTGAGGTTGCAGGTTGGATAACAATATGATGGTATTGGGAAGTTCTGCCTTTGAGAGGTGTTAGGTTTTGTTAAACTCATGAGGGTGGAGCTCCTGTGATGGAATTAATGTGCTTATAAGAGACACCAAAGGACTCGCTGCCCTCCTCCATCCTCAGGAGTGTCTTTCATACCCATGAGAAATGGGTTGGAGAAATGTCTGTTTAGGTCTTCTGTCCATTTTCTGATTGGGTTGTGTTGGGATTTTTTTTTTTTTTTTCGTCCCAACAAACTATTTTCATACTAGGCACTTAATAAATATTAAAACACTAGCCAAATTTTCATGCTTTTAATATTACAGGTGTGTATCTAATAATTGATGAAACCAGAATTGCTTCCTTGTACAGTTAGTCTCACCTTGCTATACCTGTCAAAATACTTCAATTACCTGCTCAAACTGTCATACTGCTCAAGGATTAATTTTAAATGAAATGCATCTCTAGCATAAAACTGTGATTTAAGAGAGGATATACAGTATTTTGATGACCTGACTGACAACATATTTCTTCTTCCAGATTTTTACTTGTCAGTGAAGGATTTAAATTGGAATGTTAGCCATTTATGAAGACTCTTGACCTTTTGAATATTTATTTGTAATATGTATTCACTCACAAAATATTGAGTGTGTATTATATGTCAGGCTTCGGTCTAGGAGCTAGGAATACAAAGATAAGTATGATCGGGCCCATTCCCCCACTGAGCAAGCTCACACCATAGTAAAGGGAATCAGACATGAACACCAGCAGATGACAAGGAGGTTAGGAGGGCCAGGGTAGAGGTCTGCATAGAGTGCAATGGAGGCCCAAAGGGGGAATCAGCCATCCATGTTAGGGTGGGAGATTTGGTTGGGAATGACTCCACCAAACAGGGTGACATTTGAGCTTTGTCTTGAAAAGCACAGTTGGGTAGGGCAAGTAATCTGATTAAAGGAAGTTGCTTTGGCCAAAGCATAGAATGCTCAAGGGTGTGAGTCATTTGGAAGTTTGAGTTCAGGTACAGCAGGCATGGGCTTCCCTTATGGCTCAGTGGTAAAGAACATGACCTCCAAGGGAGGAGATGAGGGTTCAATACCTGGGTTGGGAAGATCCCCTGGAGAGAAAATGACAACCTACTCTAGTTTTCTTGCCTGGGAAACGCCATGGACAGAAAAGCCTGGCAGGCTACAGTCCATGGGGTCCCAAAAGAGTCGGATATGACTTAGTGACTGAACAACAACAGCAGGCATAAGTGCCCAGTAGAACTTTCTGCAATGAGGGAGAAATTCTATTATCTTCACTGTCAAATATGGTAGCCACTAACTGAATGTGGCTCATGCAACTGAGGAATTAAGTTTTAAATTTCATGTAATTTTGACTAATTTAAATAGATTCTTGTGGTTGATGGCTACCATATTGGATAGTGCAGGTAGAGGGACAAGAGGTCAGATCAGGGAAGAACTTATATCTCATTCTGGTAGGACTGACTGTTTTCTTGTAGGTAGTGGGAAGTCTTCAAAGAGCTGCACACAGGAAATTATTTGATCAGCTTTGCATTTAGGAGGGGCTGCAGACAAGAAGCAGATGAAACATTTAAAAGCCCTCAGAACACAGTAACTAGGGAAGTAATTAGGGACGGGAATGGACTTTAGACATGCTTAGAAAGAAGAAGAGCCTGGCTTGGTGACAAGTCTGCATGTGAAGGGTGGTGGAGAGAGAGGAGAATTGTCTGAAGCAGGTTTGGGCTGCTTCAGTCATTCTGTCTGCTACTAATTACTGACAATTCATCCCAATAAAGAATGTCAAGTGGGGTGGGTTTTGAGAGAAGATTCCTATTAGAGATAATGAGTTGGATCATGTTAGAGATAATGAGCTTGGAATACACCAGAAATTCGGCTGAATTATTATTGTCTTCCTTCTTGCAGTGAGCCAGGAGGGACTGGCAGTCCAGAGCTCACCATTGGAGGAACAACTATATTAAAATAAACTGATGGAATCTTTGACCATTATCTAGCCACAGCAAAATAGCTCCTGAAAGTGGAGTGCAGCTCTATTATAATTTCAGCAAAAAAATTCCTCCTCAAAAAAATGAAGACTCACGGACTACAGAGTAGGGTGAGTTCTTTGATAATTGAGAAAAAAATCATTTCGTTTTTAAAGATTAAAGTATAGTTGACTTATAGTTGTGTTAGTTTCAGGTATACCGGAAAGGGAGTTGTACAGATTGTTCTTTTTCAGATTCTTTTCCATTGTAAGTTATTACAAGGTATTGGATGTAGTTGCCTGTGCTATACAGTAGGTCCCTGTTGTTTCCCTATTTAATGTATAGTACCCACTCCAGTGTTCTTGCCTGGAGAATCCCATGGACGGGGGATTTATTTTTTTAAAGTAAGGGTTAAGACCTTACCAAATTAAAGTTTGTTCTTGGGAGCCAATAAGCCATAGTGTCCTTAACAGAGGAAGGGAAGCACAAAGATGAAATCAGTCTGGAGCCCAATCACCAGGCATCATTCCCACCTCCAGCACCTGCTATTCCAAGAAACCTGTAAGCCTAGAGGTCCCACCCTTCTAAAGCCCAGGCGCCACTGGAAACCGTAGACTCTAGTTTGAGGCATGGTCAAAAGGAGCAAACCTGAGGGCAAACTTTCTTCCTGGGGACACAGAAAGGGGTGCTTAGAGGTGGGTAGGAGATCCTAAAGCATGAGAGTCAAAAGTGGAGTCAGAGGAAGATCTTCTGAAGACCTGTCATTTAAATGCCTCCTCTTTTCCCTCCATAATTATAATTTCCTCCAAAATCACCCTAACTTTTCAGTAAAGATAGTAAAGAATCTAAAATTTCTCTCTCTCTCTCTTTTTTTCACTCTCCCACTCCTAAACTCATCTCCCTAACCCAGACTGTCATGCATGACTGTTATGTCCCAGGCTGTTCTTAGGTGCTGGGGATTCTGCAGAATATGTTCCCTGCCTTCAAGGAGTTTGTGGTCTAGTTGGGGGACAGATAAGAAAACAGACTCCCTGAGAGTTCTGAGAACCCTGTTGGGTGTATGTACTGGGGGACAGGCATGGGGAGTGACTGCTTAGTGACTGTGGACATTCCTCTTGGGGTAGGTAGAAATATTTTGGAATCAGATGAAGGTGAAGGTTTAGGACCCTAACCCCAATTGACAGGTCAGAGAAAGTTTCATAGGAGACATGGCTTCTGACAACATGGAGGAATTAACCAGATGAAGAGGGAAGAAGGACATTCAGATAAAGGAAGTGACCTCTGCAGAGATCTGGAGGCCAGTGAATAATGCAGCATGGCCAGTGAGTATAAAGAGTGTGGTCTGGAGCAGGGGGAAGTAGTTGTGAGAGCTGATGTTGGGTGGGAGAGCTGAGAGCAGGTCGTGGGCGTCTTATATGCCACACCAAGAAGTTTGCACTTTGCCCCAAAGCCACTGAGAAGCCTTCGTACGCTTTTAGGCAGGGAAATCACTTGACCAGATTTTCACTGTTTAAGTATCATTTTAGGATAGGCAAGGATTTGGAGGGGTCTCTGGCTGGAGAGGGGAGCTCATTTAGTTGGCTGTTGTTGTAGTCCAGGCCAAAAAAAAACAACAAAGAAAAAGTAGTTGCTTTAATTAATTCAGAAGTGGGAATGGAGAGACTTGAATTGATTCAAGAGACAATAATGAAGACTAGATTGTTAATTTAAGGATTGAGGAAATGAGTGTGGGAGTGAATGGGTGAAAGACAGGGAGAAACTCACCTTTTAAAAAGCTATCTAGTAACATTATCTGCATATACAAAGTAGGTAAATAGATCTCAGAATTCATTATGGGGGACTCCCAAGGAATTTCTGATATGCTATTTCTCACTCTCTAGTGTTGAGAATCACTGTCACAGAGGCTATAATGTAAAGGGTTTTATGCTTTAGATCCTGTTTTATTCATTAGGACTATGTATATGAAATTTACCTCATTTGAGGGGAAAACACTTTTAAGAAATAACCACTAGCCTCCACCCTTTTTTAGAGGTTTGGTTTTGATTTATCCTTTAATTTATCCTTGTAACAGAATTTGATGATTTTTCTCATTTTGTGTTCTTGTAATTTTACTTGTCTTGAAACACTTGAAAGAACAGGACCCCATGCTTAGGGATCTGCAGTGTTTCAAGTCACCCCCTAGCCCCACCCCCACCTAGGTTGTGAAAATCTGACCCTAAGCTTTGCTGTTTCCCTGAGGGCTGAGGCATGTGATGGTGAAAAATATGGGAAACCAATAAGTAATGCTTTTGCTCATCCTTCATCTTACCTTTAAAGGTAATTGACAACCATAAAGAAAGGCCAATTTTTAGGGTAAGTCTAATGAATTTGGGCTTCCCAGGTGGTGCTAGTGGTAAAGAACCTTCCTGCCATTGCAGGAGATGTAAGAGACATGGGTTTGATACCTGGGTTGGGAAGATCACCTGGAGAAGGATATAGCAATCCACTCCAGTATTCTTGCCTGGAGAATCCCATGGACAGAGGAGCCTAACAGGCTACAGTCCATAGGGTCATACAGAGTCAGACACAACTGAAGCAACTTAGCACACATGCACACTAATGAACTTAAGAAGCTCGCTGTTTTTGTGTTAGGAAACTCAAATTTTGCTTTTTTTCTGGCTCTTCATATCTGTGCCCATGTAACTAACTCTAAAGAGGAATCTCTCTAAGGAAGATGATTAAGAAATGATCTTGTGAATCTTGACTGAAAGGATGTGGGAAAGCAGACTAAAAATAGTTAATGCTTTTTCTAAGGGAAACTTCAGTAAGAATGACTTGCATTGTCTTCCTTGGGCAATGGTTTCTTTTTCATCATTACTCTGAAAATTCAGCTACCCACTCCATTATCAAGCATTTCTGTGGAGAAGGAAAGTTAAACTGGAAAAGTAAATTGTCAGCTAATTCTAAGACTATGGCTTCCTCCATTTCAAAACTGGTAAACCACACATATTACACAGACTAACACGATGGTTTGTGTTTTGAAAAAAAAGCCAACTGTTGCATAGTGCGTGGATAATAATAGAGAACATGAGTGAGACAGGTGAAAAGCACGAGAGCTGAATTTTTATTTTAACTTTGAGGATTTCTGGAAACCAGGATGCAGCTCTATTTTAGTGATCTATATAGCCCAAAAGCATAACCCAAAGTGGAGAAGTTCTCCATTATTGTGCCTTTTCTTTACTTTTTATTATGAGATATAACATATACAGAAAAGGTTAATGTAACATATGCACCATTGAATAGTTATAAAGTGAACATCCATATAAATACTGTTCAGATGCATTAGAGATTCTTAATCATCAGTCTACTGACACTTGCAGAGAATTTGCCCATATCTCCTTTTTTTTTTTTTTTTTTTTTTTTTTTTAACACTGCATAGGTTTCCACGCTGCTAAGTTAATACGGTTGTTTAAGAAATGTAGTTTTTGACATCCTTTAGCTCACTGCGGTGTAGTGAACCTGTCTTCTGTCTGGGCTTTGGGTCTGTCTATATCTTGTCTTTTATTTATTTATTTTTTTTTAATTTATCCTCGCCCATCCCTTCCAGTTAAGGCTCTCTTTTGGACCCAGCCACGTCTCCCCACCTTGGCTCTACCCACGCCCAGGTCCCGCCCCTTTCGGGCCCTAGCGTTTGGTCTCCATGGTTACGCCGAGAGTGCTGGGCTGCCGTGAAAGCCCCAGGGAAGAATCGGGTAGACCCGGCTCAAGCTCTTCACTACAGCCAAGGTTAGCCCAGCCCGGGCTCCGCGCCCTTGATCCCGGAGTGTACCTCGCGAGGAGGCGAGCATGGGTCAGCGGACAGAGCCTGCGCCGCGGGAGCATGTCGTCTAAACTGGTTCAGGCGAAACTGACAGTGAGGACTCTTTTCAGGCCCCGCCGCTGAGCGTAAAGAGCGGTCGCTTCCGGTCGGAGGCTCACAAGGCCCCAGGTCAGATCGCTAACCCATGCTGCTCACCGCTGTTCGGCACCGCTCGCTGCCCCACCGGCCAGAACTAGGGAGGTTTAGGCTGAGGCGGGGGGTGTGGGGAAGGTCGGGGGGCGGGGACTGAGCAGAACCCGGAGAGACCTATACCAGGTGCCCGACGGCGCACGCGCACACGCGCGGTTTATATTCATTGAGCAGGCGTTTGTTAAGTTACCAGCTGCTGTTTGATGCGCTTACTTTCTTCCAACGCTATGTTAACCACTAAGTATATAGACTGGGAAAGGAGTACATCAAGGTTGTATATTGTCGTCCTGCTTATTTAACGTATATGCGGAGTACATCTTGCGAAATGCCCGGCTGGATAAAGCACAAGCTGGAATCAGGATTGCTGGAAGAAATATCAATAACCACAGATACACAAATGACACCACCCTAATGACAGAAAGTGAAGAGGAACTAAAGAGCCTCTTGATGAAAGTGAGAGAGGACAGTGAAAAAGTTGACTTAAAACTCAACATTCAGAAAACTAAGATCTTGGCATCTGGTCCCCTCACTTCATGGCAAATAGATGGGGAAACAATGGAAACAGTGACAGACTTTATAGTCTTGGGCTCCAAAATCACTGCAGATGGTGACTGCAGCCATGAAATTAAAAGATGCTTGCTCCTTGGAAGAAAAGCAATGACCAATCTAGATAGCATATTAAAAAGCAGAGACATTACTTTGCCAACAAAGGTCCGTCTAGTCAAAGCTATGGTTTTTCCAGTAGTCATGTATGGACGTAAGAGTTGGGACTATAAAGAAAGCTGAGCGCCTAAGAATTGATGCTTTTGAAATGTGGTGTTGGCGAAGACTCTTGAGAGTTCCTTGGACTGAAAGGAAATCAAACCAGTCAATCCTAAAGGAAATCAACCCTGAATATCCATTGGAAGGACTGATGTTGAAGCTGAAACTCCAATACTTTGGCCACCTGATGAAAAGACCCTGATGCTGGGAAAGATTGAAGGAGGGAGGAAAAGGGGAGGACAGAGGATGAGATGGTTGGATGGCATCACCGACTCAATGGACATGAATTTGAGTGCCAGGGAGGCCTGGCGTGCTGCAGTCCATAGGGTTGCAAAGAATGGGACACGACTGAGCGACTGAACTGAACTGAACTGATATAGAATTCAGTCCTCAGGACAGCTCCAGGGAGAGAGTAGTAGTCGGATTTATACTTTTCCGATGAGAAAATCACTTCAAAGAGAAGTTAGAGAAATGGCCAAGGTTTCAGCTAGAAAACGGGGCATGATGGAAACCAGGCTCTCTGGTTCTCCTGACCTAGATGCCAGGTGTTGTTAACCTTACCTGAACCCTAATACGCTAAAAGTGATCTTTACCTGCCTGGGATTGCCTTTGTTATTCTCTGCATGCTAATTTCCCCAGTGCTTAGATCAGAAAACTAAGAAACCTAGTTTCAATCATTATTGAAACCTACCACCTTTTCACCAGTTCATTTTTTTCCCCCATGATCCATGACTCGTTATATGTTTTGCTTTTTTTGATTTTTATGCTTTTAGTCAAGAGTATAAACCTTCACTTGGATGTGCAAGAAATAGAATTTTGATGATTCGAGCAAGAATTGTGTTCCAAGAGTCTCTGATAATTATGAAAGGTCATTTAGTGAATGTGATGAGATAAGCATGTCCTGTTTCAAGCTGACTTTGCCACCTACATAGTGGAATTTCTCACTAATTCTACACCTACACCCATCCCCCATCTCTAATACTGTTTAACATTTTTTTTAATTACAAAATGTCATGTTATAAGGGTACTTNGGCGAAGACTCTTGAGAGTTCCTTGGACTGAAAGGAAATCAAACCAGTCAATCCTAAAGGAAATCAACCCTGAATATCCATTGGAAGGACTGATGTTGAAGCTGAAACTCCAATACTTTGGCCACCTGATGAAAAGACCCTGATGCTGGGAAAGATTGAAGGAGGGAGGAAAAGGGGAGGACAGAGGATGAGATGGTTGGATGGCATCACCGACTCAATGGACATGAATTTGAGTGCCAGGGAGGCCTGGCGTGCTGCAGTCCATAGGGTTGCAAAGAATGGGACACGACTGAGCGACTGAACTGAACTGAACTGATATAGAATTCAGTCCTCAGGACAGCTCCAGGGAGAGAGTAGTAGTCGGATTTATACTTTTCCGATGAGAAAATCACTTCAAAGAGAAGTTAGAGAAATGGCCAAGGTTTCAGCTAGAAAACGGGGCATGATGGAAACCAGGCTCTCTGGTTCTCCTGACCTAGATGCCAGGTGTTGTTAACCTTACCTGAACCCTAATACGCTAAAAGTGATCTTTACCTGCCTGGGATTGCCTTTGTTATTCTCTGCATGCTAATTTCCCCAGTGCTTAGATCAGAAAACTAAGAAACCTAGTTTCAATCATTATTGAAACCTACCACCTTTTCACCAGTTCATTTTTTTCCCCCATGATCCATGACTCGTTATATGTTTTGCTTTTTTTGATTTTTATGCTTTTAGTCAAGAGTATAAACCTTCACTTGGATGTGCAAGAAATAGAATTTTGATGATTCGAGCAAGAATTGTGTTCCAAGAGTCTCTGATAATTATGAAAGGTCATTTAGTGAATGTGATGAGATAAGCATGTCCTGTTTCAAGCTGACTTTGCCACCTACATAGTGGAATTTCTCACTAATTCTACACCTACACCCATCCCCCATCTCTAATACTGTTTAACATTTTTTTTAATTACAAAATGTCATGTTATAAGGGTACTTTTGATGACCACCATCATTTAAATAAAGAGGAAATGTTTCAATCATTAAGTCCCAGTTGCTCTCGCTGTTATCATCAGTCCTTCATTTTTATAAATATGAAACCAACTAATGAAAAACAAGAGGGGCCTATATACTAGTAAATATTATTAAGTTAATGAATAATATGACTCTTTACAAATATATTAGTGGTGAAATCTCAAAAGGAAAAAATAATATATAAATAGAATTTTAAAAATCTTTTTATTTAGAATGCCTCCCACTCAGGCTGAAAGTGTTATAAAGAATATCATTCGAGAAATAGGACAAGAATGTGCAGCCCATGGAGAGATTGTTCCTGAAACTCTGGTTGCTTTTATGGTAAGAATAAATATTTTTGTGAATTACTGCTTTATTGAAAAATTTTTTTCCGGCAGTGCCTATCTTGCTCTTAGAATTCTGTGATGTTTTCTTAACTTATTGCATTGAAAACCTATGGCAACTGTTAGATAAATTGTGTTTGTGTGTGCTCAGTCGTGTCCAACTCTTTGCAACTGCATGGACTGTAGCCTGCGAGGCTCCTCTGTCCATGGGATTTTTCCAGGCAAAAATTCTGTTTGTTTGTTTTTTAAGTCTATAAAGCATGTTAGTTCTAGCTTTAAGAGACTGATCTAGAAGATCTCAAAGAATCTTAGAAACATCAATAATGTTTTTCCTGTGTTGTAAGTTTTTTTCTTTTTTAACATGCATTGTTATCGCTTCTCGGCCTTTTGGCTAAGATCAAGTGTAGTATCTGTTCTTATCAGTTTAATATCTGATACGTCCTCTATCCGAGGACAATATATTAAATGGATTTTTGGAGCAGGGAGTTGGAATAGGAGCTTGCTTCGTCCACTCCGCGCATCGACCTGGTATTGCAGTACCTCCAGGACCGGTGCACTCCCTCGGGGACATAAAAAAAGAAAAAATAAAAATAAAAATAAATAACATGCATTGTTCACTGTTGTAAAAATAACTCATTTCCATGATATCTCTCTATTCTTGCTTTTGGTATAATAATACACAATAAAACTGTGGTAAAAATATTCAAATTAGTTTCCCAAGGTAAAATTGCTCCCTTTCTCCAGTTTCTGATGAAGATGCTGATGAACTGGGTTGTAAGAAACTCAGCTGAATGATCCACCCCTGGGTAATCAAGAGGGAGTTATTTAAAAAATGGAAAAATATTAAACTAATGTAGTAATATGAAATAAATGTAATGGACTTTTTCCTACTCTCAGGTGAAAGCTGTTGTTCTGGACCCGAGTAATGGCTTTAACACGGATAGAACGCTCACAAAAAGTGATGTGCAGAAACTGGTAAAGGTGATTATCCAACATTTCTCAAATTTTGAATGATTTACTCACAATTCTAAATGTTTGATTTGTGTTGATCAATAGTGCCTTCAGCGCCATGAAACAAAACCCTACCAAACAAATGAGAGATTAAATTTTTTCTCTTAGAATGAAGTCTAGAGATTCATAGGTTGTTTTTCCTGACTTCCTAGGTCACTATCATGCATGTGTTTTCACCCTAGGGTCACAAGAAAGCTCTTCCACCTTTGGGCAGGTATAAGGTGAGAGGACAAAGGTCAAAATGTGTGTGCAATTGGATCTGTCGCTTTGTTTTTGGAAAATAATGGGCTTTCCCAGGATCCCTCCCATCTCTTTCCATTTGTGGCCTGCCTGCATGCTCAGTCATGTCTGACTCTTTGCCACCCCGTGGGCTGTGGCCTACCAGGCTCCTCTGTCTGTGGAATTTTCCGGGCAAGAATACTGGAGTGGGTTGTCATTTCCTTCTCTAGGGGACCTTCCCAACCCAGGGACTGAACCGTATCTCCTGTGTCTCCTGCATTGGCAGGTGGATTCTTTATCACTGTGCCTCCTGGGAAGCCCTTGCATTTATTGAATAGGATGATATTTCAAGTGAGCCAGGGATATTGATTGTTTTCCTCTTTCCTCTTTTAGCTGAAAGAAAATCTCTGCCTTAATCCAGATTGAGGCTTTGTTAGTAAGGAAGGAGGGGTATGGATGCTGGCAGGTAGCAGTGTCTGCCACAGTATTTTAGAGACATCTTATTCATCTAATGAGACATTGAGAAAATTAACTGACTTATATACAGTTAAGTTATATACAAATTCATATTCATATAATTATTGATTCAACATAATTTGTGTTTTCTAAAAGGAAAATTGAACCCAAGAGCAAAATGATTCATAGGATAGTTTGGGAATTTGAGATTGGCATCGATACACTGATGTATTTAAAACAGATGAAGAGCTAACCATAAAGGATCTCCTATAAAAGAAAGAAAAAAAGAAGTCAAGTAGATGTGCCTGAAAAGCAGTTGTGAGAAGTAAAGAAGGCAGGAATTTTAGATACTATTAATTTTTCCATATGTTTTAAGTTTGACCCACTGGGTTTAGATGCTTAAATGTTTATTTTCTAAATATTTGTGAATGGATTTCCTAAAATTTCAACATTATTTTTTCCCCTGGGCTTAATGATTTGAATTCCCTCTTTCACACAAAAGACTTGAAACAAGCTTTCCCAAACTTGTATGTGGCTATTTTCTGAGCTCAAACAAATGGCAGAGAAAATTTTCATCATCTCTGTCTTTTCTCTCAGCCAGCAATTTGCATAGTGAAACACAGGTCTATCCGCAGATGTTAGAGGGTCAAGAAGAGCTTTGGAAGCTTGAAACTAGGGAATATGTTGTTAGGATAACCGTGCAGAAGAAACTCCATGATTCTCTATGGCAGCTGAGAGCTGGGTCTTTCTGTGCTGAAACTGAGAATGTGCTATAAAGCCTGTTCTTAGCAATAGAGGAAGTGACTAATGGTCAGTCAGAAATTTTGTTGGAAAGCCGTGGAGAAGAACCAAGGAGGGGCAGAAAGTGTTTTTCTCTTTTTCATGGCTCAAGAAGCGATTCCCACCCCCCAACTCAATTAAGTTGGCAAGAGTTTGATATATTTTTTTAATCTTATTTTTCTTATTGAAGTGTAGTTGATTTACAATATTGTGTTAATTTCCACTGCACAGCAAAGTGAATCAGTTATACACACATATATAAATTCTTTTTTATATTCTTTTCCATTATGGTTTATCCCAGGATGTTGAATATAGTTCCCTATGCTCAGTGTACGTTTAATGTGACAGGGACATTAACTGTCAATTTATATCATAATTCAAGTGATAAAAAGTGTTTCCTTTTTTCCCAATTAAGAACCATGTGGATGAGCTAATTTTTGCATTTGTAAAGTCTGTGCTTGGACTGGCACCTCTCCACCTGGAACAGTCCAGGTGTCCCATCCTCACTCCTGCTTTCTCCGCTCCCTTCTCCCAGGAAAGCAGTGTTGGTGCCCTGGGAGGTGGGCTGAGGGAAGCTGTTGATGTGCCTGCCAGGTACAGACATAAAGTCTAACATGAGATAGGGAAGAGTGGGGTTGGGGGATGGAGAAGAAAGGAGAAAAGAAAAATTCAGGTTAACTGTCTATTATAAAAGGGCAAAACAGAAGGAGGATAAGCTATCTATGTGTGTATCGGCGAGGGGAGGGGGCAGGGGAGGGCAGACAGGAGCAAATGGACCAGAGGAAGAAATTTTGAAACAGAACACAGGGTCAGAGATTGTCCATGAGCAGAGGATGGTAGCCACAGCAGCTTCTTATAAAATGGACATGACCTCCAGCACCAGCTGAAAAAAAGGAGCATGAAGGTTCAAATAAATGGTAATGAGGAACTCAAGAAGAGCTCCAGACATGAGCATAAGCTTTATGCAATGTCCACCCACATTAAGCCTTCAGAGACTAACCTTGTTCAGGTCCTTGCCTCCAACTAGACTATTAGCCACCTGGGTATGGTAATATTGGCTAACTCAGGGGAAATAGCTTATTACTTAGTAAATGTTATTGGTTAAATGATCTATAAAGCATGAAGTTCTGAGGAAAAAAAAACAATAAAAGGGCTTATTGGCAGATAAATATCAGAAGCTATTGCTTTGATGTTTCTCTTTGATTTTAAAAATAACATTGGAAAATACTTCTAATTGCTTCAGAAAATATAACTAGAAGCATTTATGGGATATTCTCTTTTAGCTTTGTGTGAATCGGCTATTGGACAGCAAAAATCCTTCCCTGGACACCATTAAGATGCAAGTCTATTTTGATATGAATTATACAAGTCGAGGTAACGTCTATCTACCTATATTGATACCCTTTAAAAGAAGATTCATATTGTATTTCAGGTTATAGGGCTTCATTTGGTTAAGAACAATTTAATTTTTCTGTCTTTTGAAATTTTTTCCAACTTTGAAGAATGTAATAATATTGGAGATGCTAAATGAGACCATTGGCCTTAATGAGTGTCAAAAGTTTCTGAGTCTATTGTGCTTTAACTGTTATATGACTAGTACATAATATAGTAAAGCAGCCAGCCCACTGAAGTTAAAAATTTTAACTTGCTGGTTTTTTGGTTCCTGGTTTATACTATTATTTCACAGTGCTTTCCTAAATTATGTAACTTACCTAAAAATGAAGTTAATGATGGGAAATATAAGCTCAGAACATATTTTGTATGTAAATCGTTTATTACATACATCCGAGATAAACTGGAAATAAGATAAAAAGGAAAATAAAGCTTGCCTCTGCTGACTGTAATGATATCATTATTAACTATTTGGTTATTTTCATTGGCTTTTTTCCCTCTATGTATTAAACTTTTAGTTATGCTATATGTGTAAAATCATGTATCTTGCTTTTTTGATTAATAATAATGACATTTTAGGGCTTCCCTAGTAGCTCAGTTGGTAGAGAATTTGCCTGCAACACAGAAGACCTGGATTTTATTCCTGGGTTGGGAAGATCCCCTGGAGAAGGAGCTGCCAACCCACTCCAGTATTCTTGCTTAGAGAGTCCACGTGGACAGAGGAGCCTGACAGGCTGCAGTACATGGGGTCACAAGTTGGACACAACTTAGTGACTAAACCATCACAATGACATTATAAAACAATAGTCATGAATTGATGTAATTTAGATTTTTTTTAATTTCAAAGTTTGAGGTTTTGTGGTAAAGTTATAGCTATGAATTGTGTATGGTTGATATTTTAATTATTGCCCTTGTTAAAGGATGTCTAATTGACTTAGTTGCAAAATTTATAGTGCTGGTGAAGTGTGGCTCCTGCCACAATTAAGCTTAAACCTCACTGAATCACAGGAAGAAGGGTGAGGGATACAGTTCTTGATGCAACATTGTATTACAGTAATGCCATTCGAAGGAGATTTATCTAGAACTAAAATAGAAACACACATAGTTGAAGAGGAAAATTTATACTATCCTTATTGGTATTGATATTTGCTTACATGCAGTATACTATAGTGCTTACCAATAGCATATAGATAGTACATATAATTTATACTGTATATGTTTATAATGTGTATACATACATAATATATGTATATAATGTTTATAATGTATATTATAAAATGTCTTATATACTTCCTGTTTAACTAGGACGTTTTAGCCCTACCTATTATGATTTGGATTGTCTGTTTAAAAATCGTACATGTTTTGATAAAGTATGCCATTTAAATCACTGTAGTACATCTTTAATCCCATGGATGGAGGAGCCTGGTGGGCTGCAGTCCATGGGGTCGCTAAGAGTCGGACACTGCTGAGCAACTTCACTTTCACTTTTCACTTTCACGCATTGGAGAAGGAAATGGCAACCCACTCCAGTGTTCTTGCCTGGAGAATCCCAGGGATGGGGGAGCCTGGTGGGCTGCCGTCTGTGGGGTCGCACAGAGTCGGACACGACTGAAGCGACTTAGCAGTAGCAGCAGCAGCACATCTTTGCCACCAGATTTTTGTCTTGAAGTTACTTGCTGGCCACTATTTATTTTTTTGTTTTGATGACTATATCCTAAGAAAATACTTGTTTTCATGCAGCAGAATTGTCATCCCATGCCATTTCCCTCTCTGGTCCTATTTTCTTATTGGAGAAGAATTCTAAGTATCAATATATGGAACATTGTCTATTGCCATTTTTAGAGGAATTTCTTGAAGAACATCACCGGGTCATAGAGTCCAGATTAAGTTCTGTTAGCAGAGAGATTACAGACAGTCGAGCATGTGTCCGCGAGGAGCTGGAAAGCCTCTACCGCAAGATCGTCAGCTACGTGTTACTGCGTTCTGGGCTGGGGTCCCCAACAGACATCAAGATTGTCAGAGAGGCAACAGGTAAAAAATGTACACCATTTCCGTTCCATGTGTGAACATACATGAACATTGTCTCTTATAAAATATGGTGAATTACAAGTGTTGAACATTGAAGTTTTCTCCTTTTGTCTGAAAAAAAATAGCACAAATAAGAGATTAAAATGTACCCACATTCCTCTTACACAATGTAGCATCACTAAAACTCAAGTAGCACCTCTGAGAAGTGAATATGTTCATCTTTTTAGAGCTGTATGTACCTAGGGACCTATTATTCCTCACTAGAGAAGCACTGTCGGTGTGATTAAGAGTACCAGGCTGGCTGAGGAGTGGGAAATGTTGGGAGAGTAAATTTCATACTGGGGAAAGGAGTTGAGTCTGTCATCTAGGATGGATGAAGGTAAACAACACTGTTTTATCCTTAGGAAATACTTGCCCAGTTTCATATATAACGTAAGGAATAGGCCATATCTCTAATCTTCCCACGGCTTTCTTCCATAATGCTTTTAAAGCACCATTTTTTTTTCTACTCAGAATCCTACTTAGAAAGCTTGTTTTAATGCCCATTGCCAAAAAATTACTGATGGATGCATAATTGTAGAAAAAGATCTGAGGCAGTGGCATTATTTTTAGCACCTCAGCTTTGATGTATGCTAAATTTTGCCAAGTATTCTGGAGTCAGGTATCAGACAGTTAAAGAATCATCTAAGTGACTCTATAAAGACAAGCCCCTTAGCTTTCTGCTGAAAGAGACTTGTTATTTAAGTTTTGGTATCTTTATTCTATCATTTTGTTGTCCTTTTTGTGGTTTGTTTAGCTGCCCTACAGAGTGTATTTCCTCAAACTGAACTTGGGACATTTCTAACCCTTTCTAAGAAGGACAAAGAACGCCAGCTGAAAGAACTCACCATGATTGTGACTGGAATTCGTTTATTTAACCGAGACTGTGGAAAGGGAGGAGAAGGCATTGATGACTGTAGGTATATCATTAGGTTAATTCTATAGGTTACACAGGTTTAAATTTTAATGGGAACAGAGGAAAATAATACACATTACACCACTGGCATTCTTAGATTTAACATTTGCAGTTTTGACTATACCTTAGGCACTGCTACTGTTCATAACATACAGTAATCTTTCATTTTATTGGGGCAAGACCATACATTGTTATGTACCATGAAGCTAGGGGCTTTGATCCCTACATTGGGAAGGTCCCCTGGAGTAGGAAATGGCAACCCACTCCAGTATTCTTACCTGGAAATTCCAAGGACAGAGGAGCTTGGTGGGCTACAGTCCATTAGGTCGCAAAGAGTCAGACACAACTGAGCACGCCCCACACATGAAGCTGGTATGGGATGTGAATCAGTAAAAGGATTGAGAGGGCCTCCTAGAGTCCAGCCTCCCCAGTTCAGTGGACCTCTATGTTCTTTGCATGTACATATGCTCAGTTGTGTCTGACTCTCTGCGATCCCATGGACTGTAGCCCACCAGGCTCTTCTGTCCATGGGATTTTCCAGGCAAGAAAACTGGAGTGGTTGCTACTTCCTACTCTAGGGGATCTTCCCAACCCAGAGATCAAACTTGAGTCTCTTGCATCTACTGCATTGGCAGGTGGATTTTTTACTGCTGGTACCACCTGGGAAGCCCTCCAAGCCAAATAACCAAAATGGAATAAAATTCAGTGATTCAAAAAATGAAAATCACCCTGAAAAGAAAACTGTTGCTAATGTGGTTAATGGAATGAAATAGAATAAGAGGAGAATATTTGCAAGTCTATAAATCCAGAGCCTCTACTATGCTGTTACATACTTAATGCATTCATTATCTAAGTTTGAAAGCATTTGTTGAAACATTTGCTCAAAGACCAACCAGTAGGAGTAAATTCCTTGTGTATGTGGTACACATGTAGGCCCACTGAGAAGGTGTTAGTGTCTATTGCCAGATCACTGATCTAGTACAATAGGGTAATTGTTTTTGCAATTTAAAAAGTGTTCTAAAAAGTCCAGTTCCCATTCTTCATACATTTCCCTACTTTGCTAGATGATTCTGTTGTTTTTCTGTATCCCAGTGAGCTTCTTAAGTGGTACTCTTTTATTTCCTTTTTTACAAACAGTAAAGAAGATTCACAGAAGAGATATAGTGGCTTTTCTAGAAGCACATAATTAATAGCACATAACAACAAAGCCTGTCTGTTCTTTAGACTCTTCTGTATTTTATTGACAAAAGGTGATCTGCTTTACCTTTTGGTTCTTATTGTGGCAGTGTGGTGTTTTATTTGTTTTCTGATAGGTTTTTCTTTTTTGTTCTTTCCTTCCTGATATAGAAGTGATGAAACACCTGCCTCTTTATTATTAATTTGGTTAAGGAAAAAAAAAAAAAAAGACTGACTCAACCTACTGTTTAAATATGACTACTTTCTAGGTGTTTTTTCCTGAATTCTTTTAGCTTGCCTTGTGTTTGTTTTATTATACCTTTCATATCAGTGCCAGCTATTCTACAGGAAGCAATCCCAGCCACCACTCAGCACGTTGATTCCCAGCTTGAAGTGGTTCAGGACCAGGCATACCGCTACACAGCCATCCTGGAGAAGGCAGCAAAGAATCCCCTCATGAGTCAAGAACTTCAGCCCTATATGTTAAGAGAAGCCCTGTATAATGTGCGGCAATGCGAGATCTTTCTTCAGGTCATTTTGGTGAGTTATTATCTTAAGAGCTGGCCATTTCCACAGAATGCAGCCTCATATATGTATATGTGCTGCTGCTGCTAAGTCACTTCAGTCGTGTCCGACTCTGTGTGACCCCATAGACGGCAGCCCACCAGGCTCCCCCATCCCTGGGATTCTTCAGGCAAGAACACTGGAGTGGGTTGCCATTTCCTTCTCCACTGCAAGAAAGTGAAAATTGAAAGTGAAGTCGCTCAGTCGTGTCTGACTCTTTGCGACCCCATGGACTGCAGCCCACCAGGCTCCTCCGTCCATGGGATTTTGCAGGCAAGAGTACTGGAGTGGGGTGCCATTGCCTTCTCCAGTATATGTATATGTATATATATATGTGTGTGTGTATATATGTACATATATACACTTGCTTTGAATTTAATGTTTAGCTTAATTTTTTAAAAGCCACTGATTGATTTTTTTTTTTTTTTTTTAGCACTTTCTATGATCCAGGTTCCAACATTTTCACTTACTGTGATCCAGGTTCCAACTTTTTAAACATTCTTTTCCATAATGGTTTATCATAGGATGTTGAATATAGTTCCTCATGCTATATAATAGGGCCTTGTTTGTTGTTTATCACAACCTCCTTAAATATTATAGGGTGACCAGGTCATTGATAAAGAAAGCAACCTTAATAAGTGTTCAGCATATATTGCGTCTGTAGGATCAAGAACTGAAATAGAAATGGGAGAGTTGGATGCTGATTTTAATGAAGGTGTGTTGAGAGGGTTTTTGATAGTTGATTCTCTTTGGTCCTTGGTAATATGATTGTTGCATGGTTGCTATGGTAATACAGGTATATGTCTGTGTATAAGACATGTTGCATTATTTGCTTTCATTCAGAGCAAGTATCTAACATATAGTTTGGCAGATTGTTGACACTCAAAGAACTTTTATGTAATTACTTGTTCTAATTGTAAAATTTTGTGGAGAAGATTTTTTTCCTGCTTCTCTAGAATAAACAAACCAAACACTCCCTGCAAAGAGCTGGAAAATACGGTATGGTAAAGTGGTGATTTTCAACTTTTTTTTTAAAGCATCAGAGCTCTTTCTGATAGAAACTTACTCAGAAGAAATTTACTTACTCCTAAAAATATAAAGCAAGTATCTAACCAAAGGATCAGAGGCCCTTTTCCTCAAGGAGCATTCACAAGCCATACTAAGATTCCAGGAAACACAGTTTCTTCACTGTGTCATGGCAGCAAACTAAGTTTCTACCAGTTACTGTTTTGTTTTCTGGCTTTTTCCCCCTAGCTATATTGAGGTGTAATTGACAAAGTTGTAGGATATTTAAATTGTACAACGTTTTGATTTAATATACCTCTATATTCCTCCACTGAATTGATTAACACATCCATCCCCCTGGTCACTGTTGACCTTCACACAGCCTCTTATCTTCCAGTACCCATAAGACCACAGGATTGGTGGAACTGTCTTTTGTGCAAGTGAATACTAATGTCTTGGATACAACAGGCTGTGTTCTGCCCCCCTTTTTGTTTTCACTTATATTTTGATTACTCAATAGTACTTTGTTTGTTTGTTTTGGTGTGGCTGTATCAGGGCTTTGTTGCAGCACTCCTGATCCTCACTGTGTTGTGTGAGATCTTCCATTGCGATGCATGGACTCCCTACTTGTGGCTTGCAGGCACAGGAGTTGCAGCGTGCAGGCAGAGCACGTGGGCTTCAGTAGTTGTGGCACACGGGGTCTCTCGTTGTGGCGTACCAGTTGAGTTGCTCCACAGCACGTGGCATCCTAGTTCCTGACCAGGGATTGAACCCACGTCCTCCACCTTGCAAGATGGATTCCCAACCACTGGACCACCAGGGAAATCCCCTGATACTATTTTTAGATGCTCTAGGTCTGTCTTCTCTCCTTACCTCCACTACAGAGGAGAGAAGGATAACATCCAAAGACATGAATTCATGGCAACAAACTAGGAGGGTTCCTCACAGCCGATCTACTATCTGTTTGCCTTCAGAAGGGAGGACTCTAAATCAGTTCTCTG
This sequence comes from Neotragus moschatus, assembly GCA_006410615.1. Lineage (NCBI taxonomy): Eukaryota > Metazoa > Chordata > Mammalia > Artiodactyla > Bovidae > Neotragus > Neotragus moschatus. Next base: position 3,875,392 of record SJYA01001578.1, on the reverse strand, counting down.
AAACCAAACCATTCTTTAGGGTAGATGTTCCCCTGACGTGGACTTGCGGCCAGCAGCCTTATGTAACTAGTCAAATACCAAGAGGATTTCACAGTCAGTTTGAGGGGTCCACAGGAGCAGAATCTCATTTACTTTTGTCCTTTATGCTCAAAAGGAATATTATAAGAAAGAACTTCGGGAAACTGTCACATATACTCTAAGGGTGTTGTGGAGGATGTATTCATTCAATAGTATCTTCTCACAGCTTCCGCTCATGAATCGTATTCAGCCAACTAACAGTCTTAAAATCTTTTTGGTGCTGTGCCATTCAATGGGATCTTATCTCCTTGATCAAGGATTGAACCTGTGCCCCCTGCTTTAGAAACGAGGAGTCTTAGCCACTGTACCACCAGAAAAGTCTTAAATTCCCTGACAGTCTTGAATTCTCATTGGAGTTCTCACTCTTAAATCTCTTACTAGAAAAATGGTGAGTAGAGGGTTGAAGTGCTAAGTGTGGGTCTTGCAGCCAGACTTCCTAGGTTCTAATCGTGCCATTGCTACTTACTAAATCTGTGTCCTTGATGAAGTTGCTTGACTTCTCTATGCCTTAGTCCTCACATCTGTAAAAAGGGGTCACTGATAGTCCCCACTAGGTAAATAAGGTAGAGCAGTGTTGTCAGACAGATGAAGATGATGACGACAAACACAGTGTTTACCATCATCATCGTCAGGGCATTAGCAGAGCAATTCTAACTTCATTTCAATAGGGGCACAAGCTGAAGGGCTCTTACCTTTCTTGGAATATCTCATTTCCAAACCCTTTGTTGCTCATGTTATTGAGAAAGTTCACATTCTGATCTTAGCACTCTTCATGACTCTTTCATACTCCCTTTAGTCAGAGTCAGAATGAATGTTCTTTAAGTTTCTGACTTTCTTGCTGCTTAATCACTGTTTCTTTTTGTTGTTACTGTTTTTACTTTTATTGAGACATACTTGAATTACAATGTTAATTTCAGGTGTACAACATAGTCATTCAAAATTTTTAAAGATAGTACTCTATTTTTAGTTATTATAGAATATTGGCTATGTTCCTTGTGCTATAAAAATATATCCCTGTAGCTTATTTATTTTCTATATTGTAGTTTTTACCTCTTAATCCCCTATCCCTATTTTGCCCTTCCCTCTTCTCCACTGGCTAAGACGGTAAAGCGTCTGTCTACAATGCGGGGAGACCCAGGTTCGATCCCTGGGTCAGGAAGATCCCCTGGAGAAGGAAATGGCACTTCAGTACTCTTGCCTGGAAAATCCCATGGACTGAGGAGCCTGGTAGGCTACAGTCTATGGGGTTGCAAAGAGTCGGACATGACTGAACGACTTCACTTCACTTCTTCTCCACTAGTAGCTACTAGATGTTCTCTGTATCTGCGAGTCTTTTTTTTTTTTTTTTTTAAATATTCACTAGTCTGTTTTATTGGAGAAGGCAATGGCACCCCACTCCAGCACTCTTGCCTGGAAAATCCCATGGACAGAGGAGCCTGGTAGGCTGCAGTCCATGGAGTCGCTAAGAGTCGGACACGACTGAGCGACTTCACTTTCAGTTTTCACTTTCATGCATTGGAGAAGGAAATGGCAACCCACTCCAGTGTTCTTGCCTGGAGAATCCCAGGGATGGCGGAGCCTGATGGGCTGCCGTCGTGGGGTTGCACAGAGTCAGACATGACTGAAGCGATGCAGCAGCAGCAGCAGCAGCAGTCTGTTTTATTTTGTGGATTCCACATATAAGTGGTAACATACAGCACTTGTCTTTCTCTATCTGACTTATTTCACTAAGCATGATACCATCCATGCCACTGCAGATGGCAAAATTTATTTTTATGGCTGACTAGGATATAGTAGTTTTTGATACTTCAGCCTTCCCCCATCAATCTGCCTTAGTTAGAGTTTGAGGTTGCTTGTTACAGAATGGATACAATTTAATGAGTATTATTTCTAGGTTATAAAATATCTCAGTTTATATTTAGATGAAATTTTTTCCTATCCATGAAATCTATGAATACTCTTTTTTAAAGTCACATTATTTGAACAAATATTAATAAGATTTTTTTGAAATATTGATTTTGATTCAAAAATTTTTCTTTTGCCAATGCTACATTCAGTTTATGTGGACATTTGGAAAATCCAGTTATATCCTGGGTAAGATGGTGAGTTATTGTCTTTTGATCAGGACTTTATCTGCAATAGTGAACAAATTCAAATATTCTGGAAGAGAAAGGAAGGGGTGATTGCAGTCTTGCTGACTGTCTTAGCTGAGAGAACAGAATTCCACCCTCTGTGGGCTTTTGATGAGCACGCCAGTTACCAAAGAGAGAAAGCCACTTATTGTTATTGTACCAGTAAAAGTTGCATGACACACAACATTTCTTAAAATATATAAGTCAAGACTTTTGTATGCTTCCTCTGCCCAAGCTGTGTTTGCAGGACTGTTCACAGAATAGATTGCACAGGGCTTCTTGATTTTTCTGAAAATGCAAGTAAAATGTCAGTTAGGTGGAATTTGTGCTCGTTTTAGATTTGTTGAAAAATGGTCATAGAAGAAAGTATGAGAAACATAATTTAAAAAGTGGGGGAGAGGAAGAATAATGCTAGGTACACATGCTTTCCCCAAGCATTTTTTGGACTGCCTTATGAAAAGAAGGTTTGTGACTTTATTCTTGTTTTTTTGCCTCCAACAATCTCATTAGAAATAGCTTCGTGTTAGGATGCTGTCAAGTTTGTGGTGGCAGATATAAGTTTTTCAAAATGTGAACTTTTTCATGGGTAACAAAAACTATCCTTTTCCAAAAATGACGGGCTCATTTCACTGACTCTCAGGAAACTACCTGCCAATAGATAAGGCTCAAAAATCATAGTTTGCCTGCCAGTTGTTCATTTCATATATAAATGCTTTTCTACTAGAGAGGGGAGAAAAAGGCTAGTTCAGCTTGCAACCCAGTCATGTCAGAGAACTGTGTGTTTTAATATGCAGGATAGCTCGATTGGTAAGGAATCTGCCTGCAATGTAGGAGACCCCGATTCGATTCTTGGGTTGGGAAGGGATAGGCTACCTGCTGGAGAAGGGATAGGCTACTCACTCCAATATTCTTGAGCTTCCCTTGTGGCTCAGCTGGCAAAGAATCTGCCTGCAATGCGGGAGACCTGGGTTCAATCCCTGAGTTGGGAAGATCCTATGGAGAGGGGAAAGACTACCCCCTCCAGTATTCTGGCCTGGAAAATTCCACGGACTGTATAGTCCATGGGGTCACAAAGAGTTGGACATGGTTGAGTGACTTTCACTTCCACTTTCACAGAAGTGTTTTATATATATTTTCTATTTGATCTGATGGTTAAAAAAATATGCACATAAAGATCAAAATTCAAAATTAATACTTCTTACTGCAATATCAAGGATAGTGAAAGGATAGTGAAAATAGCTTTTTTTAAATTGAGATCCAGTTGACATATAAGATTATATTTGTTTCAGATGTATAACATAATGATTCCATATGTATGTATATTGCAAAATGGTGACCACAATAAATCTAGTTAAATTCTTCAGCACATATAGTTACAGTTTTTTTTCTTGTGATGAGAACTTTTAAGACCTCCTCTCTTAACAATTATACAATACAATATTATAAACTACAGTCATAGTCACCATACTATGTATTACATCCCCATGACATGTATCTTATAAGTGGAAATGTATACCTTTTGATCCCCTTCACCCATTTTGCCCACCTCGTCCCCCCACCAATGGTAATTACCAATCTGTTCTCTGTATCTATGAGCTCAGTTTTTTTTAAAAAAGATTCCGCATGTAACAACAAGGTCCTATTATAGAGCACAGGGAACAATATCCAATACATAGTAATAATCTATCGTGGAAAAAGAACCTGAAAAAGTTGTATATGTGTAACTGGATCACTTTCTGTACATCAAAAATTAACACAAAATTGTGAATCAACTATCCTTCAGTTTTTAAAAAATTCCTCATATAAGTGAGATCATATGATATTTGTCTTTGTCAGACATACTTCCCTTAGTAAAATTCCTGCAAGATTCATTCATGTTGCTGCAAATCAGGATTTTCTTGTAAATGATGCTGCAATGAATATGGGGGCACATATATCTTTTTGAGTTAGTGTATTCATTTTCTTCAGGTAAATACCCAGAAATGGAATTGTTGGGTCATATGGTGGGTCTGTTTTAATTTTTTGAAGAACCTCTCTACAAATTTTCCATACTGGCTGCACTGAGTTACATTCCCACCAGCAGCGCACAAGGGTTCCCTTCCCCTCCGCCCACGCCACCGCCCCCCCCCCCCTATCTTTGCCAATGCTTGTTCTTTCTTGTCATTTTGGTAGTAGCCATTCTGTCAGATGTGAAGTGATACATCATTCTGGTTTTGATTTGCATCTTCCTGGTGATTAGTGATGCTGAGCAATTTTTCATGTATTTGTTGTCCATCTATATGTCTTCTTTGGAAAAGTGTCTATTCAGATTCTTTGGCCATTTTAAAATTTTATTTTTTTTGCTAGAGTTGTATGGGTTCTTTATATGTTTTTGATCAGATACATGATTTGTGAATTTCTCCCATCCCATTGGTTGCCTTTTCATTTTATTGATGGTTTCCTTTTACTGTGCAGCGTTTTAGTTTGATACAGTTCTACCTATTGATTTTTGCTTTTGTTGCCTTTGTTTCTGGTGTCAGAAAAAAAAAAGTCACCAAGACTGAGGTCAAGACTTTACTGCTTATGTTTTCTTCTAGGAGTTTTATGTTTTCAGGTCTAATGTTCAAGTCCTGAATTCACTTTGGATTGCTTTTCGTGTGTGGTGAAAAATAGTGGTGCAGTTTCATTCTTTGCAGGTGGCTGAACAGTTTTCCCAGCACCATTTATCGAAGAGACTATCCTCTCTCCATTGAATATTCTTGGTGCTTTGTGGTAAATTAATTGACTGTATATGAATGGGTTATTTCTGCACTCTCTGTTCTGTTTTATGAGTCTATGTGTCTGTTTTGATGCCAATACCATGTTGTTTCGATTACTGTGACTTTGTGACTTTGTAGTAGTTTGAAACCAGTTAGCATGATGCCTTCTGCTTTATTCTTCTTTCTCAAGATGCTTTGGCTATTTGAAGTCTTTTGTGATTCCATACAAATGTGAGGACTGTTCATTCTATCTCTTTGAAAATGCCATTGGAATCTTGATAGGGATCATGTTGAATCTGTAGGTAGCTTTGGATGGTACGGTCATTTTAATAGTATTGGTTCTTCTAATCCTGGAGCATGGAATGTTTTTCCCTTTATTTATGAGGACTTGCTTTGCAATTAAAATTCTACATAGTTGTGAACAAGTTCTTTTCAGTAAAATGTAAACAGTGTGATTGTTCTAGGACACTGTCAGGAAAAATCAAGAAGTTCTGTGTGTCTAATCTGTAGATGAAGCCTACAGACACAGTTTGTGGGTGTAGCTCTGGAGTAGCTTTACTTAATACATCACACCTCTTAAAACCTGTAAGTAAAGCTACTCCAGACCTACTGGAGTAGACGGATTTATTTGTTTCTGGTTGTTTGTATATAAATCTAAGTAAGTTAAGTGCTGCATTTTCACATTTTGATTTCCAAAGCAAAACTAGCAGTTAAGGGGGAAGAACAGAAGGGTAGATAAGAAACTTATTAGATAGGATAAATTATATGTAAATTATTATGATTTTGAGAAAATATTTATAAAGTATAATAAGTAACGGGAGAATGAGGAAAGAGGAGGGGAGATGTTTAAAGAATAGTACAGGTAAAATTAAAACAGGATACATATTATAGAAGTGAATGAAAAAATTCACTAGTTGAAATGCAGGGCTGATTGATATTTCTTAGAATTATTTTTTGTCATTTAAAAATAGTCTAGTAAAGCATGTCATTAGTCTACAGATATCTGAGAACTCAAATGCAGTTCTTTTTTTCTCTTCCAGTAATTGTTACTCTTGAACTCTGTTTGTACTAATAAACCTATACACTGCCATTTCTGGCCACAGTTTGGGGTAGGAGCCAGGGGCTCAGGTGATCTGGTGTAGAACCATGATGCTATCCCTCACTCACTGTGTATCCTTGGGCAATTTATTTACCTTTCTGTGCCTTACTTTTCTTATTTGTACTTACCTCTTTTTGTACTTCTAAATGTTTATTGTGGGGCTAATGTGTCACAGGATCGACTGCTTAGAAATGCAGTTATGCTGAATATCAAGGAGTACCTGTATACATTTGAGAAAAATTATAGCCATTGTACTTCAAAGGGTTTATCAATCCATCCAATGTTTCTGGGGCCCCATTCATATGTTAGTACTGTTCTTGGTGTTCAGGATACCCCAGAGAGCAGAATCCTTGCCTTGAGTTCACCTTCAGGAGATGTGGGGAGCAAGTAGGGCTTAAGACATATATAATTGTGTAAAGCAAAATATTAATGCAAATTATGTTGTCTTCACAGTCAGATATAATTACCTGTGCTCAAGAAGTGGAAATGATGATAAAGCAGTTAGAAGCCCAGCTGGAACAATTAAAATTGACTGTAAAGTCAAAGACGGCTGTCCCAACATCACAAGTCTTTGTAAGCATTTGTCATCAGCTTTGAAAATTGTTTAAGGGTGAAGGAACTTAAAGGTGAAGTTCTTAATGGGTGAAGTCCCATAAAATTGGATCAAAAGTAATTTTAATTGTATTTAATATGGAAAATACAATATTAGTTTAAACAAGTTGATCCTGTTCTTTTTGCTTATTTTGTAGTTAATAATCATAGAACTTGGTTGTTGTAAGCTGAATGAGAGGATTCTCTTAGTAGGCAATTGCTACCAAAGTACATGACACCAGTATTGTCTGTCAGTTCACTTGCTCAGTCATGTTCGACTCTCTGCAACCCCATGGACTGAAGCATGCTAGGCTTCCCTGTCCATCACTAAGTCCCAGAGCTTGCTCAAACTCCTGTCCAACGAGTCGGTGATGCCATCCAACCATCTCATCCTCTGTTGTCCCCATTTCTCCTGATTCGATGTTTCCCTGATTCAACTGACTCTTTTTCCAGTGAGTCAGTTCTTCGTATCAGTTGGAGTCTCAGCTTCAGCATCAGTCCTTCCAATAAATATTCAGGGATAATCTCCTTTAGGATGGACTGCTTTGATATCCTTACAGGCCAAGGGATTCTCAAGGGTATTCTCCAACATCACAGTTTAAAAGCATCAATTCTTCAGTGCTCAGCTTTCTTTATGGTGCAACTCTCACATCCATACATGACTACTGGAAAAACCATAGCTTTGACTAGACAGACCTTTGTTGGCAAAGTAATGTCTCTGCTTTTGTTGGTCATAGCTTTTCTTGACTTTTAATTTCATGGCTGCAGTCACCATCTGCAGTGATTTTGAAGCCCCAAAAAATAAAGTCTGTCACAGTTTCTGCTGTTTTCCCGTCTATTTTCCATGAAGTGATGGGACTGGATGCCATCATCTTCGATTCTGAGTGCTGAGTGTTAAGCCAAGTTTTTCACTCTCCTGTTTCACTTTCATCAAGAGGCTCTTTAGTCTTCTAAGCTCTTTGCTTTCTGCCATAAGTGTGGTGTTATCTGTGTATCTGAGATTGATATTTGTCCCGGCAGTCTTGATTCCACCTTGTGCTTCATGAGCCTGGCATTTTGCATGATGTACTCTGCGTGTAAGTTAAATAAGCAGGATGAAAATACACAGCTTTGATGTACTCCTTTCCCAATTTGGAACCAGTCGGTTGTTCCATGTCCAGTTCTAACTGTTGCTTCTTGACCTACATACAGATTTCTCAGGAGGCAGGTCAGATGGTCTGGTATTCCCATCTCTTGAAGAATTTTCCACAATTTGTTGTGATCCATGCAGTCACAGGCTTTGGCATAGTTAAAAAGCAGAAGTAGATGTTTTACTGGAACTCCCTTGCTTTTTCGATGATCCAACAGATATTGGCAATTTGATCTCTGGTTCCTCTGCCTTTTCTAAAGCCAGCTTGAACATCTGGAATTTCAAGGTTCATGTACTGTTGAAGCCTGGCTTGGAGAATTTTGAGCATTACTTTTCTATCATGAGATGAGTGCAATTATGCAGTAGTTTGAACGTTATTTGGCATCGCTTTCTTTGGGGTTGATAAACTGACCTTTTCCAGTCCTGTGGCCACTGCTGAGTTTTCCAAATTTACTGGCATATTGAGTGCAGCACTTTCACAGCATCAGCTTTTAGGATTTGAAATAGCTCAACTGGAATTCCATCATCTCCACTAGCTTTGTTTGTAGTGATGCTTCCTAAGGCCCACTTAACTTCGGATTCCAGGATGTCTGGCTCTAGGTGAGTGATCACACCATTGCGGTTATCTGGGCTATGAAGATCTTTTTTGTATGGTTCTTCTGTGTTTTCTTGCCACCTCTTCTTAGTATCTGCTTCTGTTAAGTCCATACCACTTCTGTCCTTTATTGTGCCCGTCCTTGAATGAAATGTTCCCTTGGTATCTCTAATTTTCTTGAAGAGATCTCTAATCTTTCCCATTCTATTGTTTTCCTCTATTTCTTTGCACTGGTCACTGAGGAAGGCTTTCTTATTTCTCCTTGCTATTCTTTGGAACTTTGCATTCAAATGAGTATATCTCTTCTCTTCTCCTTTGCCTTTCGCTTCTCTTTCTCTTCTCAACTATTTGTAAGGCCTCCTCAGACAACCATTTTGCCTTTTTGCATTTCTTTTTCTTTGAAGTGGTCTTGATCACCATCTCCTGTACGATGTCACGAATCTCTGTCCATAGTTCTTCAGGCACTCTATCAGATCTAATCCCTGGAATCTGTTTGTCACTTCTACTGTATAATTGTAAAGGTTTTGATTTAGGTTATACCTGAATGGTCTAGTGGTTTTCCCTGCTTTCTTCAATTTAAGTCTTTATTTTGCAATAAAGAGTTCATGATCTGAGCCACAGTCAGCTCCTGGTCTTGTTTTCACTGACTGTATAGAGCTTCTCCATCTTTGGATGCAAAGAATTTAATCAATCTGATTTCGAAATTGACCGACTGGTGATGTTCATGTGTAGAGTCTTCTCTTGGGTTTTGAAAGAGGGTGTTTGCTGTGACCAGTGTGTTCTCTTGGGAGTACTCTGTTAGCATTTGCCCTGCTTCATTTTGTACTCCAAGGCTAAGTTTGCCTGTTATTCCAGATATCTCTTGACTTTCTGCTTTTGCATTCCAGTCCCCTATAATGAAAAGGGAGTCTTTTTTGGGTGTTAGTTCTAGAAGGTCTTGTAGGTCTTCATAGAACTGTTCAACTTCTGCTTATTCAGCATTACTGGTTGGTTTATACACTTAGATTACTGCAATATTGAATGGTTTGCCTTGGAAATGAACAGAGATCATTCTGTCATTTTTGGAATTGCACCCAAGAACTGCATTTTGGACTCTTTTGTTAACTATGAGGGCTACTCCGTTTCTTCTAAAGGATTCCTTCCCACAATAGTAGATATAATGATCATCTGAGTTAAGTTCGCCCATTCTAGTCCATTTTAGTTCACTGGGTCCTAAAATATCGATGTTCATTCTTGCCATCTCCTGTTTGATCACTTCCAGTTTGCCTTGATTCATGGGCCTAACATTCCAGGTTCCTATGCAGTATTGCTCTTTACAGCATCAGACTTTACTTCCATCACCAGTCACATCCACAAGTGGGTGTTATTTCGGTTTGGCTCCATTTCTTCATTCTTTCTGGAGTTATTTCTCCACTCTTTTCCAGTAGCATATTGGGCACCTACCAACCTGAGGAGTTCATCTTTCAGTGTCCTATCTTTTTGCCTTTTCATGCTGTTCATGGGGTTCTCAAGGCAAGGATACAGAAGTGGTTTGCCATTTCCTTCTCCAGTGGACCACATTTTGTCAGAACTCTTCACCATGACCCTTCTGTCTTGCTTGGCCCTACGTGGCATGGCTCATAGCTTCATTGAGTTAGGTAAAGCTTTGATCCATACTATTGTGTGTGGCAACAGAAATAATCCATAGTGCAGTGTTGAAAGCATGTTTACAGTAGCTAGTTAGAAATTGCCTCCAGCAAAAAGGTGATGTAACTTGCGACCTTTCTGAAAAGATAGATAAAATCACTTTGTTTACAAGACCTGCACGTATTCCGACTTTCTGATTATCTGCATCACCTTTTAGGCAAATCTAGGAGCGATCAGTGGGTTGGGACGATCCCCTGGAGGAGGCCATGGTAACCCACTCCAGTGTTCTTGCCTTTAAAGAATCCCCATGGACGGAGGAGCCTGGAGGGCTACAGTCCTGGGGTCACAAAGAGTCAGACATGAGTGAGCAATTAAGCACAGGGAGCCCCAAAGACATACAAGATGCATTTAAAATATTTTATGGAGCATTTTGAGTTTCTGATAATTTTCTGTAATCATTCCCAACATTTTATTTGAAAAACCAAGGAACAAAAGCCTACGTTATTTCACTTATATAAGTAAGGCCTGATTAATTTTTTGTTATATGAATATGAAAAAGAAATATTTTATCTCACTAACACAAAATCTCTAACTTATAGCTTACAAGAAAATGCCCCAAGATGCATCCCTGACTTTCCAAGTCCCTTTGAATCATATTTGAGCCAGATAAATCTGATTATAATGAGTCATATTTAGCTTTTTTTTTTAAAAAAGATTTTTTTTCCTCTAGACCTTTTGAAATGCAGTGTCCGTGAATGTTTCTTACATATTCATATGTCTTTGGTTCTTTTGAATAAACTAAATTTCTAACAATTATACCAAAATAATATACTTTGAAATACAAGTTTATTTTCTAGTAATTTGTGAGTCCAATTTCTACTGATTCTATTGTCTAACTTCATGAGACTTTCATTTGTCTTACGAGAGAATTAATCTCATTATCACAACAGAAATTTGTACTAATTTTAAAAAGTGACTTATAGTTTTATTAAACAGTGACGTTTTGAACATTTTTGTCTCTTGTGCAGCCTATCTTCATTGCCCTTTCCAACCTGTGGACTAGCTTTCAAGATGAAACTGTCTTGATTAGCATCCTTAGTAATTTAACTACTCATCTTGAGCCATTCCTGGGGGCTCATGACCTGTTCTTTCCTGAGAAAGTGATGCAAGTTCTTCTTGATGGCGTGACTGTGAAAACTGACGTGTGTAGAATAAAAGAGCACATAGGTAATATAAATAATCTATTATTTCTTCTTCCTGTTAAAAATTACCTCTAGAATAAAGTCTCTCTTTTGTTTTAAAATTTTCATCTTTAATCTTTCTGATAAAGTTTTGAATATCTTTCTTGATTATAAGACTACTAATGTTCATTATAGAAAATGTAGAAAACTGTAAATATATAAACTGAAGAGTCTGCTATCCAGCAATAACCACTGGATCATAAAGAAGGCTTATGCTGAAGAATTAATGCTTTCGAACTGTGCTGTTGGAGAAGACTCTTGAGAGTCCCTTGGACTGCAAGGAGATTCAACCAGTCCATCCTAAAGGAAATCGGTCCTGAATATTCACTGGAAGGACTGATGCTGAAGCTGAAGCTCAAATACTTTGGTCACGTGATGCAAAGAGCTGATCCATTGGAAAAGACCCTGATATGAGAAAGATTGAAGCAAAAGGAGAAGAGGGCAGTAGAGGATGAGACAGTTAGATTTCATCACCAACTCAATGTACATAAATTTGACCAAACTCCAGAAGATAGTAAAGGACATGGAAGCCTGGCATGCTGCAGTCCATGGGGTCACAAAGAGTCAGACATGACTTAGTGACTGAACAACAATAATCATTCCTGATGTTATTATTAGTGTTTTGGTTAAGAGTGATTTCATGTGCTTGTGGGTTTCAGTTGTAATTTTAGTGATTTTGTTAATTGGTTTGTAGTAGAAAAGGATGTTAATCCTTGCTCTATTTGTGCAAACAAAGCTCCACTTTTTCAGGGTGCTGTTTGCCATATATCTATCCCCGATTCAGGTGGAAATTTTTAAATCAATAAGTGTTACTCCTGTAAAATTGAGCTTATTTTAGACCTTTTAAGAGATGCACTAATTCTTATATAAAGGCTGTCTTTACCAATAAACTTTTTTTTATATTTGTAGCCCTTTCTATAATTTGAGTTAAATACAATTCAAAATTCATAAGAAATGTCAAAATAGAGTTTGGAAATTGAATTGTTGCCTAAAATGGAAAGTTTTTTAAGAAAATGAAATTAAATAGTTTACTCTTTAAATTTCCATTTCAAATTCTATTTTTTTGAAAGTGAAAAATAAAATATAGTGGTAACACTCACTGTTAAACTGCTATAATATGTAAAACCTGAACACTAAATCAGAAAGACTTTAAAACATCCTCCCAGTTAGTTTTTCCTACTCATATCATTTTGTTAAAACAGCATATCTATGCAAATACTAAGTGAAATTGAAAAGTTAAAGCCACTTCAGCAGTAGATATTAAATTCAACCATATTGGCAAGATGTGTCATCTCCTAATATAAATCAGAATTGTTTATGCACTAGAACACAATTTCTCAAGTCACTGCTCCAGTGAATTGGGGGACCCAGTGTTCTTCTGAAAAAATTTAACTTGCCACATATCATCACTGTTTGAAGCTTTCAGGCACATCAGGAAAGAAGAGGGAAGAAGGTTTGTTTTTTTCTAAAGTATGCATTTACTTCCAGCTGTAGCCACAGGGTCATTTAGTGTCTACTGTTTGGATACAGAGCCAGAAACAGACGTGTAGGTAGCATTGCAAAAGCAAAGAAGCTCAGGCATCAGTGCTTTGTAAATGCTCATTTTTATTTGTGTAAAAAAAAGTAGCAACATGAAGAAGACTTTTTATAAGTGTGAAGAACAAAAATTGCACTCCTTGTATCAAAATTAAGTTACTGAAAGATGTTTTTGTGACTCTCTGCTCATTCTCAACCATTTCAAGAAGAGACAATCCTAGTATATAAGCATCATATTCAAAGTATTTTGCCACCTCACATATTATGTTACTAAGAGCTACGCTGTCTTGAATGAAGTTAATTTATTTCTGTTTTAGTCATATAGCAGCCAGTCTCTTCTGCTCATTTACCCAATGAATAAGGTTTCTCTTGTACTCCGCTTTCATTGTAGAAGATAGAGTAAATGCAGCAGATTTCAAAAACCTAGAGTGGCTTTTCCCAGAAACAACAGCCAATTTTGATAAATTATTGATTCAGTATCGGGGATTTTGTGCTTACACTTTTGCTACAACAGATGGTCTTCTCCTTCCAGGTATGTCATTGGAAATAATACTGTTCTCCCTTCTCCAGTGTTTTTTTATTTAAATGAAGTGTGCTTATTATCACTCATTCACTTTATAAAACTTTATGGAATCTAATGTTGAACTAGGAAAGGAGCTACAAATGTGATCCAAATGAAGTACTTACCTTTGAAGTGCTTGCAGCATAACCTGATAAACTAACATAAATAATTTACAGTGCACGTGATAAGTGATGGAATGTATATAATGAAATATAAGTGCTGCAGTGTCATAAGAGGGGGATGACTCTTATGTCAGTGAAGGATTCCAGAAACATTATATGGCATTCCTAAAATATGTCAATTTCCAAAGTGATTACTTGAAAGAGCAATACTAGTGTGACTGATATATTTATTAAAAAATATTCTTTGTCACTATATGGCTCTATTCCCTTAACATAGATCAGTATTTCTGTATAAGTCAGATCCCACTAAAGAAATGGCCAGTATTTTATCAAGTCAAATTCCTCTATGAGGTGTATATATATTACTGGAGCTTCTCCAAAACAAAGTAAATCAGAAATTGAGAGGAAAATAAATTATTATTCAAAAAGTGCCATGTGAATTAGAAATAGAATTATTGCAAAGAATTATTAGGATTGTATATATGCAGGGTAGAGAACATACACATTGACTCATTCTTTTTATGGTAGTAGATTTTTTTTATTATGGGAGTAATAAAAGGTTTACCTTGGGGAACTGAGAGAATAGTATTCTGAGGTCCCATGAGGGTCACTGATAGTGGAGAGAAACCAAACAAGAGCCATGAAGAAATGAAAAGCAATGGAATGGAGGTGGTTTCTTTCTTCTCTGTTCTGTTTTTCCCTTCCCTTTCCTCCCCCCTCCCCAATTTCTCTCTCTCTCTCTGTTCACAAATGCAAAAGGAAGGAAGTCATGAGATAGACAACAGAGAGAAACATGGATGCGGAGTGAAGAGAACAGTACCACCACGTGGCTGGAAAAGCTATGGATGGAGGAGCCTGGTGGGCTGCAGTCCATGGGGTTGCAGAGTCGGACACGACTGAGTGACTTCACTTTCAGTTCTCACTTTCATGCATTGGAGAAGGAAATGGCAACCCACTCCAGTGTTCTTGCCTGGAGAATCCCAGGGATGGGGGAGCCTGGAGGGCTGCCGTCTGTGGGGTCGCACAGAGTCGGACACGACGGAAGCGACTTAGCAGCAGCAGCAGCAGCAGCAGCACTTGGAGAGCCTTGTTTCTAGTCCCCATTGTCTGTTAGTAAACAGGGTAACTTTGAGCAAATCTTGTGCTTTGGACCTCAGTTTCCAGGTCCAGGAAAGGAGAAGGACCAATTAGGAAATCTCTTTGGTCCCTTCCAGCTCCCATTAGCTATGATTCTAAGAAAGGGGGAGAATGAGAAAAGTAGACAGACTTGTGGGGCTGTGGGTTTTAGCATCTTTTCTGAATCAGCTAGTCTGGAGGCTTTATTTCTGCTTATTCCGTTGCTTCTACTTCTACATTGTTTTCTGGGCAGTAGCCACCTACACTGCCTGGGAGGAATGCTCTAGGAGTCCCTCCTTCCTCATGACTGCAGATCACAGGGCTTGAGTTCCCAAGTGATGCTGGGGCTTACCTGACAGAGTCCTTTCAGATGACATCGTTGACTTTATTGTCTGCCCCTTCTTCCCTTGAACACTGCCCCAACCCCACTGGCCTTCTTGCTGTTCCCAAATATTCCAAGCCCATTTTTCTCCTCAGAGCTTTTGCACTGACTATTCCCTCTACTTGGATCACTCTCTCCCCACCCCCACATAGCTACATACCTTGCTCCCTCATCTTATTCAGCCTTCTCTGTTCACCCACTTTAAAATATCAGTCCCACTCTCCTTCCTTTGACTGTTTAACCTGCTCTACTTTAACTTGACTTTAACCTGTTTATTTATTTGTTTTCTGTAGCACTGATCACTCTCTGGCCTATGCTATATTTATTGATTTGTTCTCACTGTATTCTCAGTGCCAAAAACAAGGTCAATAAATATTTGTTGAATAAGTGAAAGAATGAATAATTAAGAGTGTTACTGTTTCCTACATAATTCCCACAAACTGTGGATACTTATAACCCATACTTTATGTACTATCTTTTCATAGTGGGAAATACTTCCTAACACGCAAATGTACATTTTGGGAAATATGTCTCATTTTTGTAGTTCTTACCAAATTATTTTTAAAGCAATGCTTCTAGTAGTTGGTTTGGTTTAAGGAGATTTGAAAAACCTGCTAGATGACTAAGTGGCTTCCCACAGAAGATTTTTAAGCAACTTATATCTGGATAGTGAACTATGTTTAGATAAAATCATAATTTAAAGCTTAACAATATGGTACTTCCCTAGCAGTCCAGTGGTTAAGACTTCCAATGCAGGAGGCATAGTTTCAATCCCTAGTCGGGGAACGAAGATCCTATATGTGGCATGGTGTGGCCCCTCCCCCCCAAATTAAAAATATAAAATAAATTTCTTTTGAATTTTATATAAATATAATTTAACAAAATGTGTAACTTAAAACTGCTAGTTGTAACATTTTAGCTAAATAAAGACATGTGATGTGTTAAAAATGGAGTATGAGGGAAGGGTTTCTATGAGTGTATTATAAACATAGTATCACTGAGTAGTTCCTCTCTAATTTAGTTCCTTTTCTTAATTTTCAGGAAATCCATCAATTGGAATTTTGAAATATAAAGATAAGTATTATACTTTCAATACCAGGGATGCTGCATATTCATTTGCAGAAAATCCTGAGACTTACATTGATATAATTAGAGAAAAAGCCAAAAAAAATGCAGAATTGATTCAGCTACTGGAACTTCATCAACAGTTTGAAACTCTTATTCAGTATTCTCAGGTAAGCAGGGTTGGCATTTTAAGAATTTTTGACATTTAAAAATGTAGTTGATAAAAAAAGTTACGTTTTGTTGTAGAATGCTCCCCAAGTCCAGGCAGGCAACATGGTCAGATGAGGGCCTTTACAGGTTATCTGCATTCACATCCAAAGATGGAAACTAAGGAAATCCACAAAGAATAAATGAAAACAAGATAAGGAGTCAAACTGATGATTTATACTGGAAAAAATCTGGAAGGACAAGACTGCTGCTGCTGCTGCTAAGTCACTTCAGTCGTGTCTGACTCTGTGCGAGCCCAGAGACAGCAGCCCACCAGGCTCCCCCGTCCCTGGGATTCTCCAGGCAAGAACACTGGAGTGGGTTGCCATTTCCTTCTCCAATGCGTGAAAGTGAAAAGTGAAAGTGAAGTTGCTCAGTCGTGTCTGACTCTTCGTGACGCCATGGACTGCAGTCTACCAGGCTCCTCCGTCCGTGGGATTTTCTAGGCAAGAGTACTGGAGTGGGGTGCCAAGTGCGATAAATCATTGAAACTACAGTATTTCCTTGTCTAAAACTGACAGGTAATACAGGTGATACAGGTAATACAGGTGATAACTCATGCTCAGAGGTGTGAAATCATTTAGCAAGTTTAAACGGCAGTAGTCTGAAAGGCCACAGAATGAATCTGAAGATGTGTTTCTGTGTGAATTGGTGCCTATCCCCTAATTCATTCAACAGACATTTCCTGAACTGCTTGCCATGTGCCAGGCACGATTCTTGGCACAGTGAACACAGCAGGTAACAATCCCTGCCTGCAGGAGTCCCATTCTGCTGTTGTAGACCCTTGTTTTCTTCTTGCCTCTCGTTTTCACTGTTGCAACTCTTAATTGCTCTGTCATCCTCTCTGGTTTAATTTACCCCTTTTAAACTCACTAAAGTAAAACTTTGCAATACATAATTTATGAATTTTTTTTATATGTATCAACATTCTAATGATCAAGCAGGTGGGTTTGGGCTGGACTAACTGGATTGGCAAGGACCCCAGCAGTAACTGGTAGGAGGAAGATGGGACTGTGAGCACAGAGGGTGGTCTGAACGCTTGGGGAAGGAAAGTGAGAACCAGCCAGGGATGACATGGTTGAAAGGGATCTGCTGTTGGCACTCGTGTTCTGACACCCCTCTGCCAGTCTGTTGATATGACACTGCAGCTGTCCTTTTAAGGTAGCAGGAAGACAGGGAAAGACTAGACTTAGATAATCAGAAAGGTATGCTGAGTGTGAATATCTTTTCTATTAAAGGACAGTTTCCCCCTATATTCCTGGTTTTCCCTTTCTGTGTATTTAATCCTTCACTAACCTTCACTACCCTTAGAAGTAAGTATTCCCTCTACATAGTTCAATACTGTATTCTTAATTTTTACTTGCCATTTACTTGTATTGATATAATATTGTTATCTTTCAGCATCTTTTTATCTACCTAATTATATCATAAGGTCATTTTGAAGGCAGAAATTATATCTTATGCTAAATAGTAAGCATTTAGTAAATCATCTGTTTCTTGATTTGGAGAAAGAAATTAATCTATTTGCCCTCCTCTTCTCCAGGACTGGAGTTTCTTAAACCTCTCCACCTGCTCCAGCAGCCTCATTTCCAGCATAATCATAACTTGTTTAGCCTGGAATTATTGAATACTCAATATTTTAATACTGTAGTGAGCTTCTGGGTGCTTTGGCAGAAAAATGAATTTGTTTAACTAAAATAGATAATAATCTGCTGTGTATACATTGTTTAAGATATATTCTAAAGGTATTCTGATACCTTAAACGTGATTTATACCTAATACTTAATAGCTATTCTAAGCTTCAGTCCATTTCCAATAAGGTATTCACTTATGCTTCAGTTGTGAAAATTGGAGAGGGGCATTTGATTTGGGAATGAGTGATGTTATGTTTTCTCTTTTCAAAATATACCTCCTACATTAAGGAGGTATAAAATAAAATTGGGCACAAATCCACAATGCCCAGGAAATTAATTACATTTGGCTTACTTTAATTATGAGCTTTTCTTTTTTTTTCTTTGCTGATATTTACAAGTAAGTTTCATATTCTTCTTTTCCTAATGTTTTGTTAATTTTAGCTAAATATTTTAGTTATCTGTAAAATAATGTTTATTTTTGTAGGAATATTAATTATAAAACTCTACTTCTTTAGATGAAAGAGGTTGACAAACGTTATGTAAAACCAATTACAAAATGCGAAACTGGCACTCAGACGGATACGCACTTGTTGCCACCAACAATTGTGAGATCGTATGAGTGGAATGAATGGGAATTAAGAAGAAAAGCTATAAAATTGGTTTGTAACAATATTATCTTCTAAATTATTTATAGTTGGAGAATTTTGAAGAATTTTAATCTGTTATTCATAGAGTTGTATGCTAAATTATTTACATGAAATAGTGAGTTGTGCAGTTTTTTTTACTAAAATAAAAATAATTTGCATAATTTATAATTTTCTAGCTTTACAACATTATCTTCTAGTATTAAGCATATGTAGAAATATAAAAGCCTGAAGCTGCTCTCAAATTTTATCAGTAAGTAACTATAACAGTAATAGTTGCTATACTTCTGTCTCTCTATTGACCTATATAATGGTTTTAATCTATCACGCCAACCTGTGGGGTGCTAGTATTTAAAGCCCTCCAGCTTCTTCTAATCATTTAAAGCATACTCGTCTCCTTTTTGGACTTTCTTGAGAAGCAGAATGCTACCTCTGTTATATCACAGATACATTCTCCTCTATTGTCAACTTGTTCTTTCCAGACACTTGACATGCCTGTCCTTCTGATTCTTAGTCATCTTGATCACAGCAAGTACCTACCCTTGAGGGCTTCCCAGGTGATGCTAGTGCTAAAGAACCTGCCTGCCAATGCAGGAAACATAAGAGATGCAAGTTCAATCCCTGGGTCGGAAAGATGCCCTGGAGGAGGGCATGGCAACCCACTTCAGTGTTCTCGTCTGAAGGATCCCTTAGACAGAGGATCCTGGAGAGCTGTAGTGCATGGGATTGCAAAGAGTTGGACATGACTGAAGTGACTTAGCACTCAGACATGCACCTACCCTTGAAGTCTGTCTTTAAAACTTTCATCCTTATCTGACTCAGGGGAATTCCCTCCACTCATCCTTTTTATAGCATCTTGTCATTTTAAACAGCAAATACAGTGTGAAGGAACAGACTCTCTTTTATCTGTAGCCTTTTCTCAGTATATTTTATCCATCTCTTTAACTGAAATAAGGTGTGAAAATAAACGAAGACTACTCAAGTGGGAACAGAGGCTATTTATTTAAAGATTGCTGTATCCAGGGAGTCAGTTACCATCACTTGTGTTGCGCAGGGACTCAGAGTTGGGGAGAGGAGTGAAAAAGTTTTATAGTGAAAAAGGGGGAGGCTTAGGTATTCCTCTGGAGAAGTTGACAGGAAACTCAGTTCAGTTCAGTTCAGTCCCTCAATCATGTCTGACACTTTGCAACCCCATGGACTGCAGCACACCAGGCTTCCCTGTCCATCATCAACTCCCAGAGCTTGCTCAAACTCATGTCCATCAAGTCAGTGATGCCATCCAAATATCTCATCCTCTGTCATCCCCTTCTCTTCCTGCCTTCAGTCTTTCCCAGCATCAGGGTTTTTTTCCAGTGAGTCAGTTCTTTGCATCAGGTGGCTAAAGACCTCGAGTTTCAGCTTCAGCATCAGTCCTTCCAATGAATATTCAGAACTGATTTCCTTTAGAATTTCTAAGTTGCTTCAGTCATGTCTGACTCTGTGCAACCCCACAAACGGCAGCCCACCAGGCTCCGCCATCCCTGGGATTCTCCAGGCAAGAACACTGGAGTGGGTTGCCATTTCCTTCTCCAATGCATAAAAGTGAAAAGTGAAAGTGAAGTCNATACATTCTCCTCTATTGTCAACTTGTTCTTTCCAGACACTTGACATGCCTGTCCTTCTGATTCTTAGTCATCTTGATCACAGCAAGTACCTACCCTTGAGGGCTTCCCAGGTGATGCTAGTGCTAAAGAACCTGCCTGCCAATGCAGGAGACATAAGAGATGCAAGTTCAATCCCTGGGTCGGAAAGATGCCCTGGAGGAGGGCATGGCAACCCACTTCAGTATTCTCGTCTGAAGGATCCCTTAGACAGAGGATCCTGGAGAGCTGTAGTGCATGGGATTGCAAAGAGTTGGACATGACTGAAGTGACTTAGCACTCAGACATGCACCTACCCTTGAAGTCTGTCTTTAAAACTTTCATCCTTATCTGACTCAGGGGAATTCCCTCCACTCATCCTTTTTATAGCATCTTGTCATTTTAAACAGCAAATACAGTGTGAAGGAACAGACTCTCTTTTATCTGTAGCCTTTTCTCAGTATATTTTATCCATCTCTTTAACTGAAATAAGGTGTGAAAATAAACGAAGACTACTCAAGTGGGAACAGAGGCTATTTATTTAAAGATTGCTGTATCCAGGGAGTCAGTTACCATCACTTGTGTTGCGCAGGGACTCAGAGTTGGGGAGAGGAGTGAAAAAGTTTTATAGTGAAAAAGGGGGAGGCTTAGGTATTCCTCTGGAGAAGTTGACAGGAAACTCAGTTCAGTTCAGTTCAGTCCCTCAATCATGTCTGACACTTTGCAACCCCATGGACTGCAGCACACCAGGCTTCCCTGTCCATCATCAACTCCCAGAGCTTGCTCAAACTCATGTCCATCAAGTCAGTGATGCCATCCAAATATCTCATCCTCTGTCATCCCCTTCTCTTCCTGCCTTCAGTCTTTCCCAGCATCAGGGTTTTTTTCCAGTGAGTCAGTTCTTTGCATCAGGTGGCTAAAGACCTCGAGTTTCAGCTTCAGCATCAGTCCTTCCAATGAATATTCAGAACTGATTTCCTTTAGAATTTCTAAGTTGCTTCAGTCATGTCTGACTCTGTGCAACCCCACAAACGGCAGCCCACCAGGCTCCGCCATCCCTGGGATTCTCCAGGCAAGAACACTGGAGTGGGTTGCCATTTCCTTCTCCAATGCATAAAAGTGAAAAGTGAAAGTGAAGTCGCTCAGTCGTGTCCAACTCTTGGCGACCCCATGGACTGCAGCCTACCAGGCTCCTCCATCCATAGGATTTTCCCGGCAAGAGTACTGGAGTGGGGTGCCGATTGACTGGTTTCATTTTCTTGCAGTCCAAGGGACAGGAAACAAGAGGCAGGCTAACTAGAGGTGGGCTAACTAGCAGCAGGGCATCTTATGTGATTGGCTTAGTGAGCATTAGGCTTTCTCTGATTGGTTCAGAGTTGGGAGGCAGCCCCCCGCCCCCCCCCCAAATAGGACTGTTCTGAGCTGATTGCTACAGCTACTGAGGTTGTGGTTTATCTTGAGACTGGTTGCTGCAGAGGTTGTAGGTTAGAGTACTATTTCATATAAGGTCCAGCCTATGTCTGTTTGTATATTCAGTCTCTCTTGTCACTAACCATGTCAATTCCCTTGTTATCCTCTCTGGTGGCAACTTTTCAGCCCCTGATTTCTTGAGATGAGAAAGCTTCAGCTTCCTGGTGTATCTTCTAATCATCGTCCCATTAGCATTCTCACCAGTTACTCTTTTGTAGTTCTTGAAGCTCCCATTCCCTGTATTCTTTTCTATTATCTACTAGACTTGCACAAAGTCATCAGATGTGTATTGGGTAGCTTACATACCCTGCTGCTTTGTTCTTCAGGAACTAATAGTCTAGCAGGTGACATTGATACATTTCTGTTAAGTGGTTTAACAGAAGTGAAATAAAAATTCTATCCCATTGACATAGGTGACTTATTAAGTTGACCTTGAGATACTGATAGGCAATGGAGAAGAGAGGAGTGATGGTTAGACAGACTGTGAGAAGTAAATGTTAGATCTCGGCTGGAAATTTTAAAAAAAGAATGGAGTGTTCTGTGGGGTAGAACTTTGTACTACCTGGACTCTCTCTTCTCATTCTTCAACTTCATTCTGATCCCCACCTTAGACCAAATTACCCCTAGATTTGCGCATGCTGAATGCCAGTTCCCCATATATTACCCAGTACAACTTGTTAATAAGACAAAACTGAGTATATCGCTTACAGTGATGAGGGAAACCACCCCTTCAGCAGAGCTTTGCAGTGTCTCGGAGTGGGGAAGAGTAAGGTCAAGATTTATTGAGACTTCAAAGTTTAGCTGAAGGGAGGTGTTCCAGTGCCTGGGATCAATTGGGGGATGGGTTAGGGGCTTGAATTGGCTTGGGTAAAGATCATGAACAAGCAGTCCAGGATTGATGGAAATATCAAGGTGAATCTGAAGGCAACTGATACAAAGAGTCCTAGGATTTCTTCTCTGTGTTAATGCTTACAACTGAAGAGTTGGATGCTCTGTAATGAAGTCAGGTGTTTTGCTTTGGCAAGAGACTCTCAGAATAGTAAAATTATGCGAATGAAGATGGCCCTGGGATTTCTTTGGAAGGAATGATGCTAAAGCTGAAGCTCCAGTACTTTGGCCACCTCATGTGAAGAGTTGACTCGTTGGAAAAGACTCTGATGCTGGGAGGGATTGGGGGCAGGAGGAGAAGGGGATGACAGAGGATGAGATGGCTGGATGGCATCACTGACTCGATGGGCGTGAGTCTGAGTGAACTCCAGGAGTTGGTGATGGACAGGGAGGCCTGGCGTGCTGTGATTCATGGGGTCACAAAGAGTCAGACACGACTGAGCGACTGAACTGAACTGAACTGAATGAAGACATAGTAATAGTAAAGCCCTACTAATGTAGACAATAAGTTGTGGGCAGAAGTAGTTGTTCATCATCTGCAGTTTCTCAAACTCTGAAATGTTTCCTCTGATTCTAGGTCTCTCCTTCTTAACTCACATGTTCTAATCCCTTCTGAGTTTTTTCCTGGGGCTTCACCATAGCTTCAGNGAATGAAGACATAGTAATAGTAAAGCCCTACTAATGTAGACAATAAGTTGTGGGCAGAAGTAGTTGTTCATCATCTGCAGTTTCTCAAACTCTGAAATGTTTCCTCTGATTCTAGGTCTCTCCTTCTTAACTCACATGTTCTAATCCCTTCTGAGTTTTTTCCTGGGGCTTCACCATAGCTTCAGTAAAACCCTTATTCTCCTTTATATAAACTCTTCCTTGCTTTCCAGCTGGAGTCATCTGTTTAACCTCATGTTTACTAGTAATCTGTAAAAGGAGCAAGCAAAATGTAGAATAATATAAAATATTATCTGGAAACATCTGAGCATTTCAAATTAAGTGCTGGGTGAAGCCCATTTAGGTAAGATAGTGGAAATCTTAAAATTTTTGTCTTTTAAACAAATAAACCNAAGAATATTGGAGTGGGTTGCCATTTCCTTCTCCAGGGATCGAACCCGTGTCTCCTGTGTCTCCTGCACTGCAGGCGGATTCTTTACTGCAGATCCACTGGGGGAGCCCATAGTATTAATAAAGATCAAGCCTTTAGGAAAGAAGTGAAAATATGTAAAGTTTTGTTAGTGACATAGATATTAAAAAGCCGATGTCCAACATAGTCTGAGACACTGGGTTGGCAGCATGCATTTCCGCCTTGTTTGTGCTGCTCCTCCCCGAGCAGGCTTTGTCTCTAAGTGTACTGTCACTATGGTAAAGGCTGCAGAAAATTCATTCATCTCTTTCCCTCTTTCAACACCATTGATCNTGTTAGTGACATAGATATTAAAAAGCCGATGTCCAACATAGTCTGAGACACTGGGTTGGCAGCATGCATTTCCGCCTTGTTTGTGCTGCTCCTCCCCGAGCAGGCTTTGTCTCTAAGTGTACTGTCACTATGGTAAAGGCTGCAGAAAATTCATTCATCTCTTTCCCTCTTTCAACACCATTGATCTTACTTCATCATCTGTGAACTGATGTTTTCCAGTCACAGTTATACTTCAAATTTATAAAAACATTCAGCATGTAATTTAAAGTCTTAGGACTGCATTGAATCCCATAGCAAGTGCAAAGGTGGGTCCTGGGAACTGACTTTGTTTCTTGTCTTGAGTACCAAGGACCCCAAACTTTGGTTGGCAGATTCAATAGTATTATCCCCAAATTAGTACATTTATAATAAATTGCTAACTTCTTTATTACTTTATTCTAAAAATATGTAAACTGATTATTTTAACCTGGTTTTATAGGGTTTGCACAGGGTTCATTTTGCTTCATATGTTTAACTGTTTTCTCTTTCTCTTTATGATACTTCAAAGAAAATCATTTAGACAAGAAGGCATTTGGTATTCTAGGTCAGGACTTGGTAATTTAATCAGCTGCAGAAAGGCGCAAATGGAGTAAACTGTTCAGTTCAGTCGTTCAGTCCTGTCCAACTCTTTGCGACTCCATGGACTGCAGCACGCCAGGCCTTCCTGTCCATCACCAACTCCCAAAGTTTGCTCAAACTCATGTCCATCAAGTCAGTGATGCCATCCAACCATCTCATCCTCTGTTGTCCCCTTNTGCCTCCTGTATAATGTCACGAACCTCCGTCCATAGTTCTCAGGCACTCTATCAGATCTAGTCCATTGAATCTTATTTGTCACTTCTAGTGTATAATCATAAGGGATTTGATTTCGGTCATACCTGAATGGTCTAGTGGTTTTCCCTACTTTCTTCAATTAAGTCTGAAAGTCATTTAGGGGAAAGATCATGCTACAGAAGGTGTAGGCTGCTGGGCATCTCAGAATATTGTACCCATGTTCCTGTAAGAATGGAGGTACTTATATACAACAGTATTTTTAACCAATCCACATATCTTGAAAACCATTTGACAGTGAATTATTTCTAATATCGCTTATGCCAATTGACATGCTTCAGTGAACGTGGAGATTATAGCGGTTGAAGTCAGTGCCTATTGATAAGCCTAAGGATTTGAAGCAAAGATTGTGCAATTAAAATGTCTGGTAAAGTAAATATAATCAGAGATGATGCTGACGATGAGGACACAGCCACAAGACTTTGAACAATATAAACTATAAGCTTAAAAAAGAGGTAACAACAGAAGTTAATGAGTGAAGAAGTTAATGCAAGTTAAAGAAGTTGCCTAGTTTCTGTTACTTCTTGGGTTTTGGGAGGATCTACAACAGCTTTGCCAGAATCCTTAAATCGAAGACCGATTCCTATTTGCCGCCAAATCACCTGGTGAGGACTACAGCTCCCAGAAGGCAACGCTCGGCTCTCGCGACTCAGCCTCCTTAGCCGGCCGGGAGTTGTAGTTTACAGAAGAACGCTGTAGAACCTAAGTTTTACGCGCTTGTCAACAGAAACTGGGCGGTATCGGTCTCTTCTCCATCCGGGTCGGCCCCTTTTCTGCAGCGGTCGAATTCATGAATCTAGTCCTGGTGCTTGGCTGGGCGGGAAGCCACGGCCGGTCGGCGGGCGGGGCGCTCTAGGCCGCGCGGCTTTCGTCTCTATGACCCCAGGAGGCGGTCCCCGGTCCCCTCAGCCCGCGCGGAGGGGGTGCGGGTCAGTTCCGCGCGGCGCTGTCGGGGAACCATGGCAGCCCCAAGAGGTGAGGCCAGGGCCCAGCGGGACTGGGGAACCCGGGTCGGGGGTGCTATGCAGAGCGAGCCTCAGCGCTTGTCTACATCTGTCTGCGGGTGAGCATCCTCCGCGCCCGCGGAGCTCGGGTCTCCGGGGGGTAGGCCCGGGCGTCGGGGAGCAGGGGTTTGTGTTGAGCGGCTCCCGGGCTTAAGCGCGCTCTGCAACGGGTCAGGGCAGCGCTGGGCAGCCAGGCTCCCACTGCGGCTGCCTTCCCGGGGGGCGGACTCAGGGCCAGCCGGTTTGGCGGCCGGAGACCGCGCCTGCCTGGACGAGTAGGTGGGAACAGAATTCAGACGGGCCTGAGCTGTAGCGGACCGGGCGAGGGGTCGGTGCGCCGGGACCGGGCTAGAGCCGCATCACCCTGCAGGAGGCAGGACAGGTCTCAGTGCGGGCCGGAGTCACCGCGGTTGCGGTCTCCGCGGTGCCTTCTACACTGGGATGCTCAGAGCCTTACGGGTATGCTCCGGGTGCAGAACCTAAGCAGAGGCTAGTCCACCTAACAGGCACTGAAAACATCCTTGGGGCAGAATAGCATTGCAATGTGACGAGACGGAGAAAGCTGTTGTTAACAGTTACTCTCCAGAATGTTACCTGGTTAGAAAGAACACTTGAATATTTTGTGGGAAGGGTGATATCCATCCTCCGCCCCTGCCCCTGCCCCTTCCCCAGGGATAGCTCATTAGAGTAACAATGTTTGAAGACTAATTGCCGTTTCCTGAGTGTAAGTATCATTAACTCTGCAGCTCTTTTGCTTTGCTGAATGGGATAAGTTAAAACCGGAGTTGAGTTTCTGTATGGTGAAGCTAGGAGAGATTGGGCAACACCCGGATTCTTCTCCACATTTCCTCCATAGAGCTGTTGGCTTCACCCCTGAATATACGTTGAACAAATATTTGAACAATAGCTTTTTGCGTGGGTGGCGAATTATTTTCCTGGTTGGAGAGGCCACGTTTATCCTTCAAGCCCTGCTCAGGGACATTGTGTGCAATTGCTTATGCTTCTCGCATTTCAAATAAGCCCACCTTTAAGAGTCTTTTATAGCAGTACCCGAAATAAAGGAAAAAAGAATTATTTTGATAATTGACATAAAATGAAAATAGCAAGGTGAATGGTGAAGGCAATTACAGAATTACCTAAGTCAAATCATCTGAAATAGTTGCTCAATTTACAGATTTAGGCTTATTGCCAATACATATTTGTTGTGCTTGGGTCGTGTGATAAATCTTACATGTCCGCTAAAACTGTGTAATACAAAATTGCAATCCCGAACTTCCTGATATTCACAAAGGATTTATTTATCTGGGACTTCCTAATTTCCACCTTCTCAGGTGTTACAAATAATGTCCCCTATAAAATATAGTAAACTATAACTGAGAAATGGCACTCCACTCCAGTACTCTTGCCTGGAAAATCCCATGGACAAAGGAGCCTGGTAGGCTGCAGTCCATGGGGTCGCTAAGAGTCGGATACGGCTGGGCGACTTCACTTTCACACGTTGGAGAAGGAAATGGCCACCCACTCCAATGTTCCTGCCTGGAGAATCCCAGGGACGGCGGAGCCTGGTGGGCTGCGGTCTATGGGGTCGCACAGAGTCGGACACGACTGAAGCGACTTAGCAGCAGCAGCAGCATAACTGAGAAAAATATACAACTCCAGATTGTAAATTTCTTTTGCGGGGAAGGGTGGTGGGATTCTCCACATAGAAAGAGAGGTTGTGTGGGAGCTAATGGGAGCTTTGAGAGGAGAAAACAGTGCTGATGTGCCACTGTGCCCACTCAGCAAGGCAGGTGAGCTGTGGACTTTTTGCCACCGCATGGATCTTAGTCCCTGACTAACGATTGAACCTTTGCCCCCTGCAGTGAAGCTCAGGCGTCTTAACCATTGGACCGCCAGGGAAGGCCTTGTATGAACTTGTGATATTACCTTGAAACAAACTGAAATTGCTAATAATTGCACTTTCATTATACAGATATCTAAACTTATTTGCCTGCTCTTCTATTTAATCTATATTTTCAGGAATATATATTCCCATTTAATCACTATGCTAATAGGTGTATTTTCAAAATTTTAACCATTCATTGTGTTGTTTTGGAATCAGGAACCTATGTAATCGCTGACATAGTTTTTAGTTTAGCAGTCCTAACCTCTCTTATTTATGAAAGTATTGATAATCTAGGACATGTGGGTTGGTAAACTTTTTCTGTTAATGGCTGATGGTCTCTGTCATAACTACTCACTCTACTGTTGCAGGGCAAAAAAATAGCCATACATAATTCGGAAACAAAGAATATAAGTATGTTCTAATAAAACTTTTTTTGTGACACTGTAATTTGAATTTCATATAATGTTCATACATCACAAAAGGTTATTTAAAAACTTTTTTCCAGCCATTTAAAAATGTAAACCTATTCTCAGCTTTCAGATCATAGAAAAATGAGAGGAAATGCTTTGTTCACCCCTGATCAAGAAGATGGGAAATGCTTTCTCCTGTACTGCTGTTTATTTTTTGTCTTACATTTCCTCCTTGTGTAGGAGAGTTTTAGGGCAAGTGAAGTATTACAGTAATTTCCTTCATCTCTTTTACATTAACATTGCCTTTTGGGTCCTCAAGATTGATTGAAACTTTAGGCAGAGATAAGCTCTATTTTTTCTGTTCTGCCTTTTGCAAATAATTCTTTAATTCACCCAGGGAAAAATATATTGAAGAACCTGTTTTCCTAGTAAGTTTCCACCTTACCATAATAAAGGTGATTTGTTTGAAACTTTTATTTTCCTTTGCAAGTCACCTTTGAATTGCGGTTAGGGTTCCAAAGTAGTTAAAGAGCATACTTAGATGTAATGTAGTTATAGTAGCNATTCACCCAGGGAAAAATATATTGAAGAACCTGTTTTCCTAGTAAGTTTCCACCTTACCATAATAAAGGTGATTTGTTTGAAACTTTTATTTTCCTTTGCAAGTCACCTTTGAATTGCGGTTAGGGTTCCAAAGTAGTTAAAGAGCATACTTAGATGTAATGTAGTTATAGTAGCAGCCCAGAGCAGCCTCTGTCCCTCTGGTTCTTAACCCAGGTTGTCAAAGTATGGCCCATTGGTCAAACCCAGCCTATCACTTGTTTTTTTATGGCCTGTGAGCTAAGAATGGTTTTTCAGATGAACGTTTACAGTTGATCTGATGGCACACCAACTTTGAAGACCAGTGAAGCATAATGTTACCTGCCTTCACCTCCACCCCCAGAATTCCCATCTTCTCAATACAAGAAAGCATTGTACTTATTATTATATTTTGAATTGGTCCAATTAAATATGTTAAATGTGAAAACATGTTTTCTCTGTTGTCACCTAAGTACCTACATGATATCCTTAATTTTGCCTCGTGGCCTAAAAAACCTAAAATATTTACTGTTGGCCCTTATAGAAAAAAACTTGCTGATCCCTGTTTAACATGTGCCTGAAGGTTTGAAAGAAGGTTAAATATAGCTGGGGATGAGGGAAGTATGAAGTGGGTAAAAACAGTAGAAATAGTCTGAGTATTAGGTGATGGCTGTCTCATAACAGGGCTGGGAGTACTGAAGGAGACCTGGCTCCCCACTGCTTGTGGTTTTGTTGAAGTTGGTGGACCGGCCTTGGTGCCTGAGTGATGGCTGATGCTCAGATATACTTACAATAAGTTCTTAAATTGAATGTTCATAAGTTGTGTATATTTCCTGGATTTCAGGTTTTACAGAACTTCATTCTTAATACTCTTTTTTTGTGTGCGTTATGAGTTATCTTTCATATAATGCTGTGAAACGAGAGGCTGGATGTAATTTATAAAATTCTGTATTATTTTATCACTCACTTATTCCTTTTGTTTTCTTCCTCCTGTCTCTCTGTTTAGAATACACATTGCGAATATACATTGCTGTTATTGTGTTTATCCTGCCATCATGTTTTGCTTTCACAAGTATGAGTTATAAAGATATATAAAGTGTGTAATTTATAGCATCCTAAACTAGAGTTAGTTAAGCCAGATATCTTGTAACTGAGCCCTCCCCAGGAACAAAATCTGTGCCTAACCAGTTGATATTGAAAGTCAGCTGTGTATTGTATGTGTGCATTTGTTTCTTTTCATGTAGTTAGAGAGCATTGTTTTGAAAAAAAAAAAAAATTGTTAATGTATTTTGTGCTTGAAATTGGAAAGCATCACTGATTAACTTTTATATACATAATGTTGTCTATTAAATAATATCTTTGCACATATTTTCCAGAAAATGTCAATTTATTATTCAAGTTATACTGCTTGGCAGTGATGACCCTGGTGGCTGCAACTTATACCATAGCTTTAAGATACACAAGGACATCAGACAAAGAACTCTACTTTTCAACCACAGCCGTGTGTATCACAGAAGTTATAAAGTTATTGCTAAGTGTGGGCATTTTAGCTAAGTGAGTATAAATACTTTTTAGTGTGTTAAATTATTACTTTTTACTCAGTTACATTCTTTATTAGAAAATTCAAGCTATGTCTTCATATGTTTGATTGTTCTAGAGCAAGCTTTCTCAGCTCAGGTCATTTTTGCTCCCCAGGAGGTATAATTTTGGTTGACCCAACTTGGGGGATGCTACTTACATCAAGCGGGTGGAGGTCAAGGGTGCTTGCTGATAAACATCCTATGATGCTGTGTCCTCCAAGGCAGCAATCCTTAACAAAGAAGTCTCCATCCCCAAACATCAGTGGTGTCAAAGTTGAAAAACCACCATAAAGCAGGTGGAGTTGGCTAACTATGGCCCACTGGTTAATCCAGTTTGCTGCTTGTTTTTGTTGCAACACAGACTGTGTGGCTCACATAGCCTAAACTACCATTTGGTTCTTAAAGAAAATGTGCTGACTTCTGTTATAGAGGAATAAAGCGATCATAATAGTTAACATTTCTTTAGTATTTTCTATGTTAATTGTTAGACACTGTAATAAATGCTTTTCATTAGTTATCTCATGTTATCTCGTTTGGTCTTTATACATTCTTTAGGTAAGTATGATAATTACCCTTATTTTACCTGCACAGTGTCTGAGGTTCCTCACTATCATGCTGTTAATACGTGGTAGCATTAGGGGCTTTGGATCAGTAATATTGGATGAAAATTGTTTTAGCAAGGCTGAAATATAAGACGGGGTGGAGAATAGTGCCTTTGTAGTGATGCAGACCTAATTTTAGTCCTAGACTCATTGGGATTATGACTTTCCATATATTCCTTAGCTTCTCTTCTTCTCCTAAACTTCAGTTTCTCTATTTCTTTTTCTTTTTTTAAAGTTCACGTTTTAAGTCTTCAGTGCTGCCCATAAGCCCAGCAGTTTTTTACTTGTCTATTTTCATTTCCCACATTATATTCATAGACTGGAATATTTTAAGTCTAATAAAAATCAGGTGACTTTCTCACCACCTGTAAAGAAAAGTGGGAAATATATGCAAAGGGAAGTTCTGGACACTGTGTCTATAAAACCAGGGTAAGAGTCCATTCAAGGTAGAGGAAAATAGCCATAGGCTGTGGATGAGAGAAAACAGTAACAAAAGACAAAAGAAAATGAGACAAACAAAAGAAGGCAAGCTTCCAGTTACATTGTATAGTTTCTTCAGTTTGTAACTGGAGAAAACAAAGTTGTGAGAATTAAAATCTGGTAGGAAATTACTTGAAAAGTTTTTTTAACCTTTTTTTTTAAATTTACTTATTTGGCTCTGCCGGGTCTTAGCTGTGGCACGTGGGATATAGTTCCCTGATCAGGGATCGACCAGGGCCCCTGCATTGGGAGCCCAGAGTCTTAGCCACTGGACCACCAGGCCCCATTCTTGGGAAAGATGTATGAGATCCACCTGGGTCATGTGGACAAGCAAATTCATACAGGTTTCAAGATGTAGGCTGGTGAGTGTAAGAAGCAGTGAAGAATAGCATGTGTATAGGTTTAAATTACATTTAAACACTTTACATTTCATTTAACAAGTATTTATTAAGTGATTTCTGTGTGACAGTTTTATAGTAGGTGCTGGATATAGAAATAGACTGGAGAAGGAAATGGCAACTCACTCCAGTATTCTTGCCTGGGAAATCCAATGGACAGAGGAGCCTGGTGGGCTGTATAGTTCGCAAAGAGTTGGACAGGACTGAGCAACTAAACAGAGAAGGCAGTGGTAGCCCACTCCAGGTTCTTGCCTGGAGAATCCCAGGGATGGCGGAGCCTGCTGGGCTACTGTCTATGGGGTTGCAGAGTTGGACACGACTGAAGTGACTTAGCAGCAGCAGCAGCAGCAGCAGAGTGACTAAACCACCGCAGAAGTAGACTTGATATTATATGAAACAGATACGGTATAAATAAAATAGATATTGTGGAATGAATGAAATAGATATGGTTCCTGCTTCAAATTTAGGTTTAGTGGAAGAGACAGAAAATATACTAGAAAACGCATGTATGATTACAAATAATCCATCTGAAAAAAATATTTTAAAAGTGGTGTGGAGAGGGAGAAAAGAACAGGAAAATAACTTGAGGCTAGACAGTGGAAAGCTTTAATAGAAAATCTGTGTTTGAGATTTGTCTTATAAGCAGAGCTACTGTGGCAGTCTAACTTGTTGGGTTGCAAGTAGGTTAAAATCTCAGGTGTTTACAGTTTCTTACTTAACAAGATCCATTTTTAAGGAAATTTGGCTCCACTATTCTGGAGAACGTCAGGTAAAGGAGAGGCCGTACTGTATCTTTAAAAGGCAATGTTCCAAAGGCAAGAATCTCAATATTTGAAATGCCAGAACCACCACCAATTTAGGAGTAAATAAATTAATAAAAATCTTATGGCTTGACTTATTTTAATACAAAAATGGAGATAGTGGAAGAGGCACAGGGAGCATATTTCTTCTCCTTATCCCCCAGCTTCCTTAGGGAGAAAAAAATTATGACCCAGGAATGAAATAGGACTGTTAAGCATGGAATCCTCTATTTAAAGCTGTAAGATCAAATCATGGTTCAGTTGTTTTGTAACTGTTAAGCATTTGTTAAAAAGCAGTGGAGCCTTTGATTTAAGTCAGCAGTTGGGCTAGTGTCCTGCCAACCCACTGCTTAGACTTTTTGTCTTATTTTGATGCTTTCTCAGCTTTGCATTGCTTGCTGTATAGTATTTCTTATTCTTAAGCTCTTCAGTGTTATGGGTATGGTCAGTTGAAGTTTTGTTTTGTGGAAACTTTCTT
Organism: Neotragus moschatus; assembly: GCA_006410615.1. Lineage (NCBI taxonomy): Eukaryota > Metazoa > Chordata > Mammalia > Artiodactyla > Bovidae > Neotragus > Neotragus moschatus. The sequence continues at coordinate 3,842,424 of SJYA01001578.1, read as the reverse complement.
TGAAATTAATATAAAAGCAGAAAAGTTTACAAGAATTCATCAGATAAGTTAGATAATGGTGTTGAAACAACAACCGTGGGAAACCAGATACTGTACTTCATTGTCATCATCATCAATAACCAGATGGCTGTTAATGTCACCAGGATAATGTAGTGAAAGTGAAAGTCGCTCAGTCATGTCTGACTCTTTGCGATCCTATGGACTATACAGTCCATAGAATTTTCCAGGCCAGAATACTGGAGTGGGTAGCCGTTCCTGTCTCTAGGGGATCTTCCCAACCCAGGGATTGAACCCCAGGTGTCCCACATTGCAAGAGGATTCTTTACCAGCTAAGCCACAAGGGAAGCCCAGGATAGTGTAGAGCCTCTTTTATAAACATTACCTGCAGAGTTCACAAGACCAAGGACAATCAGAAAAAAGTAAAGAATTATGAGACAGAGTTTTGATGGCTGGCATTTGACATGACATGGCTAGCAAGAGTTTGGCTGTGAAGAAAAATCATTTAAAACACAAGGAGTTTCCAAGTAGGAAAAAACACTGGGGAAAAAAAATTACAAAGCATGAAAGAAGTGAAATGAATTTGAAGTTACTGGATTTTAAAGCAAACTTAATTTTTAATGAGAAACATGTTGGCAAGTTATGTGGTTATTCAAAACATGTTGGTAGGACAGAATTTCTTGGAGCAAATAAGGAGAGGATCTGTGAAAACGTTAATTTCTTGGAATGGTAAAATAGTAAAAGAATTATTTTACAGTGTTAGGTCACAGGTTGATAGCTGCAGAATGAAATGAAAGGACATTGTGTATTACTTCTTCAGCTTATTCAGCAGTATGTCATGAGACAGTTGCTAATGAAACTAAATCAGAGCTGTGTGGGAAACACCTAGTGAAACCGTTGCAAGTTGATTCTAGATCTTGAAGAGACAACTAGCTTATAACGGTTCACCTGAAGCAGTTTGGAACATGGAAAAGATGAATAAAATAGATGGTTGGACTATGACTGAACAGTTAAAAGTTGGAGCCCGTGAAAGCACCTAGAACTTTATGTTTATCTTTTTGATGCAGTTGTGTGAAGTTTGCAAAGTAGATTTTCCAGATATTCTCTATGCTGTAATTTCTTTATATGCATATTAAAATTGGTAATTAAAAAAAAGTGGATCAAAGGCAAATAGGATGTTAAGTACTTTGTCCAAAAAAAAAAAAAAAAAAGCCAGGTTGGATGTCAGTGCTTTATTTGCTGTGATAGAGAGACTTCTAAATATCAGAAGATACTTGTTACTCAGAAATTTTAGGAGTTGCTTTGTTGGTACACATAAGAAACAAATTGATTTCATAATTTTGAACTTACATTGTTTGAAAATGCTTTACCACGTGATGTTAAACTAATTCCTTCTATAAAGCCAAAAACATGACATTGGACTTTTTAAATTTGTTTTCAAAGTAGAAGCAATACTTTATTATCTGAGAGAAAGGATGACGACTTCAGGATATTCTGGGAGAATGTGCAAGAATTATGTTAGAAATAACTAAAGATTTAGAACTTGGAGAATCTTCTGAGAAGAAAAAGGAAAAGTTAGATCTTCATGATTAATACATTTTCCCTATGTTCCAAAAAAATAAAGTTAATGTAAAAATTAGATAATATTAAATTTTGATTGGAAAGTTTTAGATAGTAACAGAAAAGGAAAAAAGTGAACTACGATTTCAATGGAAAAAACTGTTAAAGGAAGTAAAAGCTTATTTGCTTCTTCCCACTCTTTACGCTCTGTTAAAGGGCAGTAACTTTATCGAGTTGATAACTCCAGAACCTTACTTGTTTCTATCTGTGCAAGGCTTGTCCTGCTTACTTAGGTTGGACTCTCCAGTAATGCTCTTTGCTCAGTAGTATGCTTAGTCTTGGCTAATTGTTTAAGTACGTATCATTTTATACTGTGTGGAGATGGGGACAGAGACTCAGGACAGTTCTTAAAAGGTCTTCATGGCTTGCTTATAATTAAGTTCACTTAAAGAGAAATGTGTCACTGCCATGTCCAAAGAATCTGTCTCTCTACCTTCAAACATTTTTTTCTAAGTTTTTTTTAGATGTGGACTATTTTTAAAGTCTTTATTGAATTTGTTACAATATTGCTTCTGTTTTATGTTTTGGCTTTTTAAAAGTTAAATTTGTTACAGTATTGCCTCTGTTTTATTTTATTTTATTATTATTATTTTTTTTGGTTTACTTCTATGTTTTATGCTTTGGCAAGGCATGTGGAGTCTTAGCTCCTTGACCAGGGATGCAACCCTCGGCCCCTGCATTGGAAGGTGAAGTCCCAACCACTGGACCACTAGGGAAGTCCCAAACAAACATTTTAAACATAGTCATGCTTTGTTTCAATATATTGCTAAAAAGATGGAGTGCGATAATCAGATTCATTCATTTATCAAACCCCAGTTATTTGCTCAGCACTTTCAGGATGTAAGAAATATAGCTGCAAATTAAAAAGATCTATTCTGTCCTCATGGAGCTTGAGTCTGGTGGAGAACTGGATATTAAGCAAATGAATAGTCAGTGGGTGGTGTTAAGAGGATAAGTAGTTTGTTGCATAGTCGCTAAGTCGTGTCCATCTCTTTTGCACCCCAGTGGACTCTGGCCCGCCAGGCTCTTCTGTCCATGGGATTTCTCAGGCAAGAATACTGGAGTGGGTTGCCATTTCCTTCTCCAGGGAATCTTCCTGACCCAAGGATGGAACCCATGTCTCCTTTACTGCTGAGCCACCAGAGGATAAATAGAGGATGCTGTAAATAAGTAAGGGGGGGGACTCCATTTGAATATGAGAAAGTTATATTTAACACAGACCTGAAGATCAAGCAGAAGATGGGCAAGAACAGAGCAGAGAGAAGGTAAAGAGATCAGTGTTAAAGAACAGATCACTGGAGTGCTAGGAGAGTGGAGTGGTACTAACATGAAGCAGGAGAGGTGGGCAGGGTATCAAGAGGAACTGTGTGCCTGTGAAGGAGTTCAGATTTTATCTCAAGTGCATTAGGAAATCACCAAAAGGATGAAACCAGGGACTAACAAGGCGACCCATATTGTGGTGAGTCACTTTGACTCCTTTGAGGAGAATGGACAAGAAGGGTGTAAAGAGTTGGGAGTAAGGAAGCTTATTAGAGCCTGGGGATTGTGGGCATGATGACAGTGTGTGAAGAGAAGTCAACGAGGAGAAGCTTCTGCTTCTCAGAAGTAGAAGCTACAGGACTGATGATGGCTTTGGGTAAACGATTGATTACGACTGTCTCAGTAGTTCGCACGAACATTGAATTAGTGATTACTGAACTTGCTCCTAGAGGAGCAGGGATAGGTTCCTGTGAGCCTCTGGTCACATTTTCATCAGCTGATCACCACAGAACCTTGTTTCTGTTTAAAGACACCTCATTTTTTTTGTACACACGTCACCTGATTTTATTGTAGCAGAAGGGGAGAGGACCACACAGGTAGCAGGAACACCGTGTACTCAGCGTCAGGAAGTCACGGTGAAGAGTCTCAATCACTGCACAGCCCACACAGAAACAACTAGAATCCAACCTTGGGGAAATTATCCAAACGGGGGGAGGGGAAGCAGCCGCAGTCTGAGATGAGAAAGTGTGTGGTAAAGACACCTCATTTAATATGTATTGTTGATTTATTAGCCTTGAACTCAGGGCCAGGAGTGCTGTAATTCATGCCAACAAAGCTTATCTAACGTGTTTTCTCCATAAGGCACACCACAACTTTCTGGCACTAAGGAACACTAGCCAGCACTTTAGCACTGTTGCTATAATGTATAGTAAGTTGAAATTTCCTTAGAAAAACCAAAGAATAATGCTTCTTTGGGTGTCTGTTGTGAAAAAAATTTTTGAAAACCCAATGAGCATATATCTAACTTCTTTTCTTTGGAAAGGAAGTGACCACTCTGGAATACTGGCTGTTAATCACTATCAAAATGTGTTTTGTAAAGTGCCAGACATCCTCTTTTAAGATTGCAGCAACTGCTCTTGCTGTCTTCAGACAGTCAGGATTGCTGCTGTTGAGAGTGGCAGGCTGCCAGAGAGTAAAGGTATTAAGGAAACATTCTCCGCTTAAGAACAGGTGAGGGAGACACACAGGTAAACACAGCTTATTTTCATTTGATTCCTGTTCCACTGTTTTAGCCTTAGGTATTATTTCATCTTCTGTAATGAGAAATCTGAGGCTGAGGGAAGTTTTAATTTGCCAAAGATCCCTAGAAAGTGACTGGCAGGGACAGCATTAGAAAGTTCCCTGATTTTTGCTTTTCAAATTATTAGTCTTTTAGAACAATGAAATAATTGAGCTGTTATGTGATTAGCCAAGGCAAAGATAAGCATTGTTAGACACCTCAGTAATTTTATTTTTTGTTTTCTTAAGTTTTCATTTCCAAATGTTAACATTTTACCATGTGTGTTTTATCATATTTTTGATTTCTGTGCATTTGTATGTGTGTATAAAGTTTCTATGAACTGTTTGAGAGCAAGTTTTACATGATGCCCTTGTCCCTAAATTCTTCAGTGCATATTTTCTAAAAAACAAAACATTCTCTTACATACTCACATATATCAAATTTGAGGCATTAGTATTGGTGTGATACTGTTACCTAATTCACAGGCCTTAGATAATTTTGCCAGTTACCCACTGGTGTCCTTTAATAGTAAAATAATCACACTTTAGTTTTATCTCTAGCTGCCTGTAGTCTGAGACTGTTCCTCCATCTTTTTTTTTTCTCATGTGTTTGCCACTGTTAAAGAGCATAGTCCATTTGCTTTGTAGAATATCCTTCAGTTTGTTCGTTGAATGCTTTGTTATGATTAGGTTTTTGGTTAGGAATGTCACAGAAGTGATCCTCCTCCTCAGTGCAGCTGATCAAGAAGCACATAATGTCTGTTTGCCCCCATTACTGGGGATTTAACTTTGATATCTTGATTAAGGTAGTACCTGCTAGGTTTCTCCAAATAAAGTCACCAATTTTCTCTTTGTAACTAATAAGTATCTTATGGAGAGATATTTTGAAACTAGGTAAATATCCTCTTTCTCTTCATTTTTTGATTTGATGTTTCCAAGTGGTAATTTCCCAATTCTGACACTCTCTACACATTGATTGGTTGGCCTTCTGCTCTGAGGGTCTTCCATGGTGGCTCAGACAGTAAAGAATCTGCCTGCAATGCAGGAGACCCAGGTTCAATTCCTTGGTCAAAGATCCCCTGGAGGAGAGCAGGGCAGCCTACTGCAGTATTCTTGCCTGGAGATCCCACAGACAGAGGAGCCTGGCAGGCTGCAGCCCATGGGGCTGCATGAGTTGGAAACGGTTGAGCAACTGACACACACACACACATTCTGCTCTAAGAAGCTTTTCCTTCTTTCTGTCCTTCACTCCCTCCGTCTACCTCTCACTCTCAGTGTAGATTCATGGATTATTTTATTATGATGGCTGGAATCCATTATTATCACTCTTTATTTCTGTGCTCACATTGTCCAGATTTGGACAGTGGGATCATCCTCAAGCTTCCCCATTTTTTTTTTTTTTTTGGTCTTTTTTCCCTGCCTCTGTCTTTCTCATATTCTTACCAATCTTTGAGTAGTTTCTTTAGCATAACAAAGGGTGCATTCCCTGCCCCAATCCTGAAATCATACATTTCTCTAGGAAAGCTTTCTTTTTCACAAGGATGGTGTTTAGAAACCAGAATCTGGATGCATGATGTGCACATTGGTACTGGAGGGATATCATTACTTCTGGGCCCTTTCAGTAAACAGAGCTGGGTAACGTGTGTTAAATGTATCTGTTACTCTGTTTTTATATATGTATGTATATAACTATGAGTTATATATTGTTTGATACCTGCAATTCTGACCCAGTACCACAGAGTTCATTACAACTTTCCCCTTTTCTGTATTTTCTTTTACAATGATGGTAAGTGTGACTTTCATTATCTTAAAGATGTTTACTTATTTGCTCAGTCCTAGAATATATAATAAGTAGATTCAGAATTTCTAACATACAGCTGTGGAAAAGCAAACCTACTAACTAAAGTTCAGTATTTGTATGTAGTTCTTTTTGCATTTAGTTTTGGAGCATATAGTAAAAAGACTTGTGTTTTAGAATACTTGGGTTAGTTCTGTTTTTCTCCATCAGTGTTATTTTGGTATTCATGAAAAATACTGACAGGTTTGTTTATTCATTTTGATTTGTTTGTTTGTAATTAATTTGGAGTTTTCCACCATCTTTGTTTGATTTTACTTTTAAGTTTCAGTAATTTTTGGAATATGAAATTATACTTGTTTTTATCATAAGTTAGAACTGCAAAAAAAATGGGGACTGGGGGGAAGAATTGATGGGTGGCTACCTTACTTTGATAAATAAGGTTTAAGGTTTACATGGTCTGACTGGGGAATTTTAGTGCATGTAACTAAAATGCATGTACATGTATGTGTGTACAATGCTTGTAATTTTGTGTGCATACAAAGTTTACACTGCTTTGCTTTTTAACTTTTTTCCACTTAAATGTTTTATCTTAGAGAAGATTCCATGTCCATACATAGAAATCTGTCTTATTTTTAAGAGCTGTGTAGTATTCTATTATACAGATGTATTATATAGACCAGTTTCTATTGATGGACATTTGGATTGTATCTAGCCTTCTGCAACTGTAAAACAAAGATGTAATAATTATTCTTTAATATACACTGTTGTGCATATGTATGAATTATGTCAGGCCATTCTCATATGGCAAAGGAAATAAACATCCTATTTTGTGGAGAGGGGAGCAGCTTAGCAGTCTGATGCAAAAGCAAGTATTTGAATGTTGTTACTGATTAAGTTATAACCCAGTTGAAACATAAACACATGTAAAAATGTTTTAGGTTCATAAAATAATTACTACAACAATTTACAGGAAAATTGCTAGTTAGCTTTACTAAATTCTGTCATAACTACTATTAAAATTAACACTTTTGATTTACATCTGTCATTTGTGATATGAAAAAGGAAGTGCAAACACTGTCACATTGTCTTAGAACAAGGTCAGCTTTTTGTTATTTGCTGTCCACCACAGCCTGTAAAGACTAAAGAAACCTAGAAGGATGTGTAAATATACAGATCACTTTGGGTATGTCTAGTAAAACATCTTAAATCTTTGAACTATTTATCCATATAAGACTGGAGAAAATTACTTTACTATTTCATAGTATTACCTAGAATAATGAATGAAGATTAACTTTGCAGATAAGCAAAACTGAAATTTCTTAAGCTCATGAGTAACTTGTGCTGTATTATTATTCCATTTTGCACAGTGCCTTGGTAACCTAGCCGAGGATTTTAGGTCTCCTAGTAGTTCTCGTCAGATCAGGAGCTGGAAGAATGAGACCTACTTTTGACCAAACATAGATCAGAAAGAATTGGTTTCAGCCGGTTGGTAGGAAATCTAGGGGGGTAGGCAGCAGCAGAATCTGTCTACAATCAACACGGAGCTTCAGCATTTCTTCAGGTAACAAGAGGTTGAACATAGATTCTTTTCCAGTGATAAAAATCAAACAGTAAATTTAATGGGACAGACTACTTTTTTTAAATATGCTTTTTGATTTTAGACATGCTTTCTCTTATCTCATAATGGCATTTATATAATTAAATTCAGTAAATTTGGTTTTAACAAAATGTGCTCATTAAATTTCCAAGAAAATATCAGGGTGGGAAAATGAAGAAAAAATGGCCTTTAGTTTTTATGTGTTCCTTTCACTAGTATATTCAAGGCTGTAGTATATTTAAAATTGATCATTTACCTTTGTCTGCTTAACAGTAAAACTAGTGTTTTCTGGAAGATACATTGGTGTGTATATATATATGTGTGTGTGTATATATATATGTGTGTGTATTTATATATGTGTGTATATATATATATATGTATATATATAAACTTTCCTGAGTAAAACTGTAAGTTTTAGAGCTGTTTTCTTAATATGTTAAAATTAAGCAAGATTTAATCTCATACTCAACTATTTCACCTCTTCCTTTAAAACTCTCTGTTAAGATTCCCATATATTCTTTGTTATACCTCCTAAATCTTTTTATTCTACTATTGTTGTTCAGTTGCTAAGTGGTGTGCAACTCTTCCTGACCCCATGGAATGCAGCACGCCAGGCTTTCCTGTCCTTCACTGTCTCTCGGAGTTTGCTCAGACTCATGTCCGTTGAGTCAGTGATGCAATCTATCTCATCCTCTGCCACCCTCTTGCTTTCAATCTTACCCAGCATCAAGGTCTTTTTCAGTGAGTTGGCTCTTTGCATCAAGTGGCTAAGGTATTGGAATTTCAGCATCAGTCCTTCCAATGAATATTCAGGGTTGATTTCCTTTAGGATTGACTGGTTTGATTTCCTTGCAGTCCAGGGGGCTCTCAAGAGTCTTCTCCAACACCACAGTTTAAAAGCATCAATCCTTTGGCGCTCAGCCTTCTTTATGGTCCAACTCTCCCATCCATACATGACTACAGGAAAAATCATAGCTTTGACTATATGGACCTTTATTTTACTATACAATGTCATTAATTATTCTTGAGCTTTTGTTTTCTTTTACAGGTTCTTCTAGCAATCTCTGCTGTTTTTTGTAACTTATTTCCAAATGTCTTGTTATAATTACATAATGATATAATTCTATGGTAAAGCTTGAGCTTTCCACTAATAGCATTCTGGTAGACCTTGGCTTCTCTAATATCTGAATTAGAGAAGAAACCAGAAAAAGATACTAAAGCCTTCTTGGCAATGAAGAAGTAGTAATTCCTAAGCATCCAAGAAAAAAGATCCAATAAAAAGGATCTAATAAGGAGCCACAGACCTGAAGGACACAGTACACCATACTTTGCTGGTTTGCCACATTGAAGAAGTGGAGTATTCAGATTGACCAGTGATGTCTCACAGCCCTTCTTTTGATGTGAAAGCTGAAAAGTGTAGAAGTGATAAGAAAAAGTGACATGGAGAAAAGGTGCCACCGCAACCCTGATGATTGTTGCAGGCATGGTGGTTAATAGAAGAAACAATCAGATCTGTAAGCAGCCCATATTCGTGCAGAGCAAGAGAGTCAGTGATAAAGAGACCAACTCTGATCTCTGGATAGCAAGTAGTTCACTTGATACTCTTGAGGGTTTAGAGTATCTCTATGGAGTGTATGTGTGGTGGCCTTGCCCATACATGGGAATTAGAGGAGGGATAAATAGCCACTACTGTAGAGCTTGAGGAATCATACATGGGAGCTAAATAGACATGAAAGGAAGTAGAACATAAACGATGGGTACAAACTGGTACCCATCTTTCAGGAGTTCCTTAGGGAACCACTCTGAAGACACATCAGTAGAAAAGTAAGTATTCTGGAAGGACATAAAGTAATGGTTCAGTGAAAGCAGTGTTCTGTAAGATTTATATTTCTTCCATCATAAGGGGCTTCTTAGAATTATGACAAAATGTTCAATTATGTTTTCTAATATATCACCTGTTAAAATGGTTCTTTGAGTTGGACCTCTGATTCTTTTTTATCTTCAGTTTTATAACGGAAAATTTGAGAAATTTTTCTTTAAACTCTTTTAAGATGTGGAGAATTATATAGAACATCATAGATTTGTGTTAAAAAAAAAAAAAAAGAATGTTAAAGGTTTAAAGGGCCAAACTTCAGGTGTCTGGAAATCTCTATGTAGGTTTTCCCAGTACAGTCATCTTTCTTGTATTCTCTCCCTCGTTTGGATGGCATTTGTCCTCTCTCTAGGCTCTGTGTGTGACTTTTCAGCATGAGGATTTCCCATTGTGGTGTGGAGTGTATTGAATTTGGCAGCAGACAGTCTGTAACTAAGGACATCTTGTGTTTCTGTGGTCCAGGCCAACTTTCCTGTCTTAAGTATTTTCTTGGGGGCTGTAGTGTTCTGTGGTGAAAAGGCATGGGTAGTCAGTCCAACATGGACTTTTTGCTCCCTCTCAGAACCTGGGTAATTATTTTTGCCCTATTTAATATGAAAATACCCAGTTAGTGACTGTTGATTCTAATACGTTAGCCAAAAATTTGGAGGCGCATTGTGAGCTGACATAGATCGGTCTTCCCAATGAAGCATTATGGTCCTCTAAAGGATATTTTGAGCTGTAGATAGGAGCCTTTTGATGTAACATTTTTTGGTGTTGATGCTTATAAAAGTGTTCTTTGGTATGTATTTTCAGGGAATAATTGAGCTGATTTGTAGCAGGGGAAAGTATGAGCCAGATTAGCTATTAATAGTTCCTCCTGCAGAAAAATAAGAATACTTAAGAGCATGCATTAATCAGTATGCAGTCAAGTAGTGAACTTCATGTACATTGTAGATAGAGTTTACCTTTACTGGTATTAATTGTTCAGATTTCCTGAAAAGTTATACAGATACATACTCGAGTTTTATGAGAATATGGTTATCTAAAGATTTACTGTCCACCGTATTGCACAAACACTGAATTAGTTTACAAATAATATTGACCTATATCACTCAGTTCCTATTCCTATCTCATTGAGTGATGATGGTCAATATTTACAAATTAATCTCAGGTAACTTCTTTAAGTACTAAAGCTTTTTTCTTTTGTTTGCAATTTAAATCTGTTGTAATTAAAAATTGTTTAAAATGGATATGCAGTCTGATTAATCTAAAAAATAAGCGGGGTAAACTTGATGTAATGGCAGTTAAAGTGGCAGGGATTAATTTTTTATGGGTAATATCAGCAATTCTGGTTTCCTGTTATCTGATAACTTCATATACTCAGAATCCTCTGGAGCTTTGACCAGAGGTGGATGATGGTAAACCAAGTCGTCATATTTTCCCAAATAGAAACTGTAATTGTTTTCCACTTTTTGTTGGTATGTTTCTTTTAATAAATCTAAAATTAGTCAGAAATTCTAAAAATAAACTAAGTTTGCTAAATTCTATCAGTGAACTTAACACATTGTAGCTACCCTACCTGTGATGGTATCTAACAGGATGGCCTTTCACTTTCTTCCTCACCTCCTCTCATTTCCCCTTTTTGTTTTCAAAGAGAAACTGGTAATCTGGGCAGATTCAAGGCATCTCTAAGAGAGAATGTCTTGGGGAGCCCCAAGGAACTGATGAAGCTGAGTGTGCCTTCCCTAGTGTACGCTGTGCAGAACAACATGGCTTTTCTAGCTCTGAGCAATCTGGATGCAGCAGTGTACCAGGTAGGTGGTGATCAAAAGTGCAGAATCTTTAAAACCATGTTTTTATGGTGAAAGGATTTTTATTAACCCTTTATCTCACTATCAAGTATTTTTCCCAATTCTGTTAATGATACCAGATACATTTGTGTCAGAGTCTAATGTTAGCTGAGTTGATTAGTCCGTTGTTTTGTTCTTAGGTGACGTACCAACTGAAGATTCCCTGCACTGCTCTATGCACTGTTTTAATGTTAAACCGGACGCTTAGCAAGTTACAGTGGATTTCAGTTTTTATGCTGTGTGGGGGAGTCATACTCGTACAGTGGAAACCAGCCCAAGCCACAAAAGTCGTGGTAAGAAGCAAAATGCTTAATGAAACTAAACTTGGAAACTTTTAAAAGTCTTATGCACTTCAGACAGTCACATTGATGCATGGAGCTTGATTATATTTCTTTGAGTGAAAATAACCTTGCCTTACATATATCCTTTTTTCCCCCTCAGGAAAATGTTACTGTTAAGGAGAGGTATAATGTCGTCTTTTTTTTAAAGAGGAGAATATGCATAAAATACGTTAGAGATAGATGGTATCGTAAACTCAGTATAATGCCCCTCCTTCATTTTATGGATAACAAAATTGAAGTAACTTCAAAGAGAGGAAGTAACTTATCCAAAGTTCCACGGTTAACAGCTAACCTGTGACTCAAATTGTGCAAACTTCCACACAGAGTATATGTTCAGAACTTCTAGGCCTCTTTTAGATGTTTTCTCAGAAATACTGGGCAAAGTTTTCTCCATCTAATTTTCATGTTCTCCTGCAGTCACAAAAATTTTTGCTTTGTATATACAACCACTGTCAACAATTGGGTTTATAGAGGGGTAGCGGTGGTTTTCCTGATAACTGATAACTAAAATAGGGTAAAAGGTGCCTTCACGTGTTTTAGTCCAAGAGTTAAATATTAAAGTATATACCTGATTTTTTTTTTTAAAAGTATTATATGTTTTAATTGGTTGTTTTCCCAAAGAGAAGAATGAAGTAGAACCACAGTGGAGGACCTGAAGGTCAGGAGCTTCCTTCTGCATATTCTTCCCAAATGAGAGACCATGGGTTCTCCCATCCAAATACTAACCAGGTCCCACCCTGCTTAGCCTCCAAAATTAGAGGAGTTCAGAATGGTATGACCATAGGGGGCCCATGGTCTTTCAGCAGCAGAGGGCAGCCAGGGAGGTATGCAGAGTTTATGAAAGTAGAAAAAGTCAGCTTTTTATGTACTTTTGGCCTGGTGGAAGAATTTTTTTTCTTAGAAAGTGAGTTTTAAATTAGTTTTTATTGTCTTTACATGTTTAAATGTGCTTATATTCTTGGTGACATTTCAGACACTGATCAAATATGTACTGCACTATAAGTCGGATGTAGACCACTAGAGAAATAATTTTTTGGGAAATAATACAAACACTTAAAAGTTTAAGTATGAACTTCCAGGACCACTTTATATGTTTAGCAAATGTCCACCTCACATAGGTAATGTGTATGAAAAGCTCAGTAAACTAAAGCAGAGAATTCGACTACTGGAGCACTCTAGAAAGTTCTTGCGTATCTTGAACGAAATGCAGCTTCCTGTAACTGCCTCTTGTTCCCTGCTCTCGTCAGAGCAACTCAGATCCCTGCTAGCTCCACATGATGGTCTTCGGAATGTCTGAAGACAGTGTCACAACCCTACCCTCCGTGTCTTTTTCTGTCCCCCTGTTGAGAGAACCTTGTTTCTTTCTATAATATGCCTTCTGGAGACTTTGTGATCCCTGGCTCGTGCCAGTGCTGCCTTGTATTTCTTTTCTAGATGCCTTTATCCATTGTTTTTCCTCAGTATGTCCCCAAAGCTCATACCATCTCCAGATGTTGACTGAATAGTGTGAGTGCTGGTGGTGGTGGTTGGTGGTGGTTTAGTTGCTAAGTTGTGTCTGACTCTTACGACCCCATGGACTGTAGTCTACCAGGCCCTCTGTCCATGGGATTCTCCAGGCGACAATACTGGAGTGCGTTGCCATTTCTTTCTCCAGGGGATCTTCGCAAGCTAGGGATAGAACCCGGGTCTCTTGCATTGTAGGCACATTCTTTACCAACTGAGCTGAGTTGTAGTTTGTGAATTACCTCTAGACTTGTTCAGTCAGCCTAAGGTTATATCAGGGTGTGGTTTTTTTTTTTTTGGTTGGAGGTGGCTATCCATTCTGTAACTGACTATATATATTATAAACATGTAGCTGTTTCTCACACACACACACACACACACACACACACAGTTTTTCTCAGATGTGTTTTGTGCAGCATGCTTCTAAGCCAAAGTGCAAGATGTGTTTATATTTATTAAGACCATCTTGTTAGCTTTGGGTTAATGTTGAAGCCTCTGAGGTCTTTCCAGTCCTTATTGGTTGTTAGCTTTTTCTTGAAATGTTATTATGCTTTCTGCAGATGTAACACATATGTCTTCTGGGTCTTCACTGAAAATTTTAGACAGGACAGGACCAGAGTTCTGTGGACATGCCTTTAGCTCTCTCTTTGACTATTTTTTCCCTCTTGCTTAAGAAACATTTGTTCTCTCTCACAGTTTTCATGAATCAGGAATTCAAAGGTGCCTGCGCTCTGGCTTCTTTCAGACATTCTGGCTTGAGGGGTCTCATAAGAGGTTGCAGTCAAGATATCAGCCAGGGCTGCAGGCAGCTGAGGACTTGCCTAGGCTGAGAGGAGCTGTTTCTCTGGTGTCTCATCCATATGCCTTGCTGGTTGATAGTGGTTGTGGGTCTAGCTTGGTTTTATTCTGTTAATTAGCACTTTGCTACATGAGCATTCACTCAGCTATGACTAGAACTAGTTATCCTCACTCCATTTCTCTTAGTAACAAAAATACTATGCAAATCTGTCAGATTTCTAACTGAACATTCAGTTCAGTTGCTCAGTCGTGTTCAACTCTTTGCGACCCCATGAATTGCAGCACGCCAGGCCTCCCTGTCCATCANAAGAATATAATCAATCTGATTTTGGTGTTGACCATCTGATAATGTCCATGTGTAGAGTCTTCTGTTGTTGGAAGAGAGTGTTTGCTATGACCAGTGCATTTTCTTGGCAAAACTCTATTAGTCTTTGCCCTGCTTCATTCCGCATTCCAAGGCCAAATTTGCCTGTTTCCCCAGGTGTTTCTTGACTTCCTGCTTTTGCATTCCAGTCCCGTATAATGAAAAGGACATCTTTCTGGGGTGTTAGTTCTAAAAGGTCTTGTAGGTCTTCATAGAACTGTTCAACTTCAGCTTCCTTAGTGTTACTGGTTGGGTCATAGACTTGGATTACTGTGATATTGAATGGTATTGAACATGGTAATGATATTGAACATTATCTCTGTGGAATTCCCCTCATCACTTAACTAGGAATCCTTTCACTAAAACAATTTGGTATGTTGTCATCTTATTGAAGCCACACCATTTTGTGTGTGTGTGTGTGTGTGTGTGTGTGTGTGTGTGATGACCATTAGACTTTTTAAGCTCTCCAAGTCATCTGTTCTGTGATTTTGCTTGTTTTCAGTAACACCACTGTAGTCACATTAATTAGCAACGTTCTAAGTGCTTTACACACATTAACTCACTTATGCCCACACCAATTATATGAGATGTGTCTCTTTATTTCCATTTTCATATGAGGAAACGGATAGGCAAAGAAGTTTAGGAGTGGGTCCACAGTGACCTTGCTTGAGCCCAGGCAGTGTGGCTCTAGAGTCTGTGCTTTTGGTAAGTGTACTGGCCTGCGTTCAGCATCTCAAGCTGCTGTTGATAATTTCTGCAGCTTTTCCTCCCTTCTGCCTTTCTGAAAACCAGGACAGTATTTGCCCAATTCAGATTTTCTGGCATAGTTTCCATGCCCTAGTAGTCTTCACAGACATAGTGAACACTACCTTGACTTGCTACTGTTCTTGGTCAAGATGCTTCTGAATTTAGGTACCACACATCTTGGACTTAACTTCCCATTCATTCATTCATTCATTTAAAATCATTATTCACAGAGAAAGTGGAAACTATATTTGGGTAACTCTTATTTTCTTGCCCTCTAATAGTATGTCATTTAGCCAAAGAAACACTTTTTCTTCTTCTCTTTTAAAGACCTTCTTCAAAGATTTAAAGTATTTTTGCAAGCCTCCACTTATTCTGAGTTTTCAGTTTTTTGATACTAAAATTCCTGGTTGGTTCTTCTTGGTTTTGTATACTGTAGGTTTAATTTTTTTTCTTAGTGTTCCTATAAAATGAGAATTCATCGAAGATGCCCTTAACTAGTGACACCTGACTTCTTTACTATTCATGAGAATATCATTGTTATCAAACTCTTATTCTTCTTGAACCATCTTCCCAGAAGCTATGGAATTTGTTTTATGTCTTTGAATTTTCATTTATTTAAGACTGGAGCTCAGGTCTTAACTATGCTGTATTTGGCTGTTGCGCATCCTCTTAAAACACTGCCCTTAAGTTTCCATGACTTCTGCTTCACTGCCTGGTAGTTTATCAGTTAGAATTAAGTCCAGAGGAGCAGTCAGTGTCTATCACCATTTTTCCTAACTGTAGAGAGATGAAACTGGCAGAAAAGCCAGGAATTTGTCAGACATTATATTTAGTAGCTTGAGCTTTCTAGTGTCCTTCCATTATTTTTTCTCATCTCTATGCCAGTCTTATAGTTTATATTAGGAAAGCATCCATGTTTATCCAGTGTAGTCTATAGCAGTGGTCCTCAAAACAGCAGTGTGCATCAGAATTAACAGCAAGGTTAAACAGATTATGAGGGTGGAGGCAAACAGATTATGAGGGTGGAGGCTAACAGTTTATCATTCGGTAGGTCTGGGGAATGCCTGTCAATTTTCATTTCTAACAGGTGATGCTGCTGCTGCTGTTCAGGGACCATACTTTCAGAATCATTAGTTCATAATATCTTGTATTTCTTCTTTTATCTTCATGCAGATATTTTCTTTCTCAGGTCCTTAAAGTAATACTCTCCTTATATCAGGCTTATTTGTTTTGAACAAGGTATGTGCTTATCACATTACAGTCATGTGTCTCAACCCTTTAGTTTCTGTGTACTACCACTCAGATAACATTGATTTCTGAGAAAAGACTGATGAAAGCCCCTGAGGATTAGTTTAGGAAAGAGGAAATAAAGTTGAAACAATAGGTTGGGGGTTCATATACCTGCATCTGTTAGCAAAGTATTATGAATATATATACATGTTAATCTCTTACATTAGTGACCTGTTTAAGAATCAGAGCTGTGTATCAGCTTCCTCTTTATTCATTTAGTATCTAAAATAGTGTATATATTGTGTTGTATGAAAGGAGAGAAGGTTAGCACTCCCCTTGATAAAATAGTGTATATAGTACATAAAAGTCATGCTATTAATATCTTATAAAAATTCAGTAAAGCTGGAAATCTTACAAGTCCTTTATCCCATAGGTGATAGGGAATAAAACAAGTCAAAGTGTCGTTATTTCCATGATTGAGCCTATAAGGGCTTGAGTTATGGTGGTGTCAGAAGTTAAAATTAAGTGGTGTCTGCTACATGCATGCTAAATTGCTTCAGTCGTGTTTGACTCTTTGTGATCCCATGGACTGTAGCCCACAAGGCTCCTCTGTCCGTGGGATTCTCCTGGCAAGGATACTGGAGGGGTTGCCATGCCCTCCTCCAGATCTTCCCAACCCAGGGAGCGAACCCATGTTGCTTATGTCTCTTGTCTTGGTAGGCAGGTTCTTTACCACTACCGCCACCTGGGAAGGCCAACAGGTGGTTGACTATGCATAATTCTGTGCTCGGGTGCCACTGTTATTAGGAAGAAGGTATACGTGGTTATCAAGCATTTATTGTGGCTGTGATCTGACCAATATGTTTTTAACTTAATACTTTTGTTTGTCCCTGGGATGGCATTTTGTTTGGTCCTTATTCTATAGAAAAGCTGTGTCTGATACACATACTTTCAGTACAACTATAAAAAGATTTTGGTATTCATTTGTTTGGTCTCTTGGATGAGTTGTATTTTTAATCACTAAGAATAACTTTTAAAACATTACTATTGCAGGTGGAACAGAATCCACTGTTAGGATTTGGTGCTATAGCTATTGCTGTATTGTGCTCAGGATTTGCAGGTAAATCATAAAAGCACCACTTTATTCAGTTGTCAGATTGTTTTTCTAGGAAGCATGTAGTAGTGTTTAACTCAGCTTAGATCTCGTCCTTACTCATTTTTGCAGTTATCTAAGAATGTATTTGTCATCGTTGACTATCCCCAGTCCATCTAAGAACCCCAAAATAAATGAAAAAAGACCTCTGAAAATGGAATAAGTTAGCCATCAGAAAGCTCAAGTAGTTCTATTTTTCTGACACTGACCTCAGGCTAGATTCAGCTGCTTTAGGTTGCTAGTTACCAGCTTGCTATCTGTATTTCCCTGGTAATCTCAATTTCTTCCTCTGCTTCAACAGATTAGGAATTATGAAGTAGGGAGGAAAGGGAGGTGGAAAATACCTCAGAAAACCTAGTACCCAGAAGTAAGAGCCAAAAAGGGAGAGAAGAATCAAAACCACCATATCGGAAAGCAATCCTTCACTGAATCAAGAAGAGACAAAAGTATGAATGTTAAGTCCAATATAAGAAATGAGATGTTTTAGAAATAGTTCCAACAGAGAAGAAACTGAAAGGGTTTATTAGTTATAGCTATACATCTTTATTATTTATTTGTGCTATTTCAAGAGTTAAGACTTTTTTTATTTTATAGTACTTTATTTTTGACTGGGAAAGTAATCTTTTTCTCTTTTTATCTAGTCATTTGATAAGAGGGGAAAATCTAAATTTAGGAATAAACTTAATGACAGCATTATGCTAGACTTTTATTCTTAAACAACCAATCAGAAACAAAAATTGACTTACACTCGGAATAATATACTGTTTGATCTTTAGCACTATTTTGAACAGTTAAAAGTGTGTCCAACATTCTGTTTAGTTCAACCTCTCAGTACACAAGTGAGGAAACAGTAGGTGGTTTAATACCCCTCTATGCTTGGAGTAACTGAGAACTGAATAGTTAAATGATTTTTCCAGATGAGGAAAATCAAAGTTAGAAATAGGAGTAGCCGTTATGTTCGTTTCCATTCTCTGGCTCTTTCTAACACAGGTTCATCAAATAAAAAAATCTTGGTTTTCATTTCATTTTAGTTGACGGGTACTCTAGTGGCAGAGTCTCTAGCATTTGTAACAAAACTCTTTAATGTTCTTGTTAAACACGCATTCATTTTGAGTACCGAACTCAGAGCTATGCTATGTGACTTTTTGAGGGAGAAGTTACGTGCTCTTTTGGAGCACCTAAAAAGCTATGGATCATCAACCGCAGAAAAACGCAGATATGCACAAAACATATTGTCTAGTTAGGGAATTCATGTTCCTTCTGACTGTGTGTATGAACTTGGCCTGTGGACCCCTGCTTTATAGGAAAGTGGCTTCACTCAGCAAGTTCTATTTAAATTTTATTTTGGTTGTGTTACTTATTCTGAAAAAAAATCCTGGTGGTGATTATTTAGGTTATTTTGCAAAGTAGAGAGTATTCATCACTAAGCAGATACTATAGGAGTATGATTAAGATAATTGACTCTTAACAGTATAGTTTTCTAACTGACCAAACCAAGTGTTTCAGTGGCATTAATAGACAGCTTTGGTGATCTAGCTCACTGCTATAATAAAGGCAGAAACTTAACAATATTAAGAATTTCCTATTAAATGTGGGTTAGAAAGCTCCCTCTTGGTTATTAATTCTATTGCTCTCTAAAAACAAACTGGTAATATTCAGTGTGCCATGTGTCATAACCAGCATAATAAACATGCATTAAATTAATGTAAAATGTTTTGTTCCCTAAATCATATACTTTATATCTTTAGATTTTTATTCTAAATGAAAGACATTTTAATTTCTAATAATATCTATTTCATATTCACATACTTAATTTTCTTTCAGGAGTATATTTTGAAAAAGTTTTAAAGAGTTCAGACACTTCCCTTTGGGTGAGAAACATTCAGATGTATCTGTCGGGGATTGTTGTGACATTAGTTGGCGTCTACTTGTCAGATGGAGCTGAAATTAAAGAAAAAGGATTTTTCTTTGGTTACACATATTATGTCTGGTTTGTCATCTGTAAGTATCCAGTAATTAAAGG
Organism: Neotragus moschatus; assembly: GCA_006410615.1. Taxonomy (NCBI): domain Eukaryota; kingdom Metazoa; phylum Chordata; class Mammalia; order Artiodactyla; family Bovidae; genus Neotragus; species Neotragus moschatus. Next base: position 3,823,010 of record SJYA01001578.1, on the reverse strand, counting down.
TTCTAGGTAGATTTAAAAAAAAAAAATATTAACAATATAATAATATAGTATATGTTATATTATGTAATATAAGTTAGGTGTCATTTAAACCTTTATAGCATTTTTAAATTGTTCCTTTGATACTGAGAATACCAGCTTGAAAATGTAATTTTGATTTTATTGACTTTTGTGGCAAAGCTATCCCAAAGCAATTTTTGCCTTCACAATCAAAAGTACCTAATGTGTTAGCAATAAGTGTGTACAGTTTAGTAGTAGAGTATATAGCCCTTTGGGCATCTGAAAAACAATGTTTTGTAGGAATTACGACTCACTTTTAGTACAAACTCTCTCAGATGGCTGCTTCTAAGGAAAATAGCATTTTCCTAGGTAAATTAGTATGGCATCTCTGAGGATGAAAAGTGCCCCACCGTCATAGAATGTTTCATATGAGTGTTAAGATTCTCTCTCTTTCTATACACAAGTCCTTGCCAGTGTTGGAGGCCTCTACACATCTATTGTGGTCAAATATACAGACAATATCATGAAAGGCTTTTCTGCGGCAGCTGCCATTGTCCTGTCTACCATTGCTTCAGTGATGCTGTTCGGATTACAGATAAGTATGTCTTAGTTTGTACTGTAAGTTTTTAACAGGGAAGAGCATCTCATTTCCTTGGTTCATCTTTTATTAAATATAGCAGTTGCTTATAGTGTTAACAGAAATTCCTTAGTTTTGCTATAATTTATCCTAGAAGTACAGCAGTTCATATATGTGTGGAATGTGGGGTTCACGGTACTTAGGTTATTTAAATGGTTCCAGAGCTTAAACCAAGGGTGTTACTTCTGTGTGAGAGTGAGTAGGAAGAGCATTTTTGCTGTCAGGGCCTTCCTGTTTCCCAGGTATTATATACAAGACAGCTTCAGTGCTTCAGTGTGAATACATTATGACTAGGCACACAAGGAAAGAAACAGAAGGACTTGAGGAGTTGATTACTTACCACAGGGAATTATAGTCAACTGGGCTTTTTTTTTTGAGGAAAGAATAGTAAAACTTCTTTCATTTCCCCCTTAGTTTGTACCTTCCTGTTTTAGACTTGGGTATAAACTGCTTTTGAAATTACAATCCAAATCTAAATTTTCTTTTATAAAGCTATCTTTATTTTATTTAATATGTAATTAATAAATTCATTACTGTAGCTGGCATTGTGGCACCTCCTTTATGCTTGTCCTTCTAATATAATTTTTCCTAGCCATATCCACTATTAGTTGGCTTCTGAATTATTTAAGCAGAGATACTGACTTATCAGTTATACCATAAACTAATACATAAGAAAAATCTGTCAAATATCAACATTAAGTAAAAGAATCAGATCTGGCCTATATTTACATTTCATTTTAAAACTGACTTTTGTTATAAATGCAAATAGAAGAACATCAGTGTTGTACATATCTTAGAAAAAAAGCTGATAGTATGGTTCAGATCTTGCTTTTACCATTTATTAGCTGAATGGCCTTGGGGAAGTTACTTAACCCATGTCTCAGTTTCTGTAAATTGGGAAGAAGATCACCCATCTCCTAGGGTTATTTTAGGCGAAGTGCTTATTCCAACAGTGCCTGGCACACAGGTGTTCTGTATAGAGGCAGCCGCTTACCATTTCTAGGCCCTCCTTTAGATGTTTTTTTCTTCTCTTATTTTCACTTTGCATTTTGATCCATCTTTATGCTCAACAGATCCGATGCCTGTACTCCTAATGAATATCTGGGGACAGTATAAATGCTTTCTGGTCAGTGTTCTGGTTAACTGATGTCAAGGAACTTAATTAAGAATGTCTTACCAATCTTAGTTTTCCCTCTTCCCCCCTTTCTGCAGGAAAAAAGCTAGTCTGTCTTGGTTATGGATGAATTAAAATCCATGGCTCGATGTCATTTCTCTGCATGACATTTTTTTTAAAGATAGTAAGACTGTGCCATTGTACTTCCTAAGATAGAATATGGCTTAGTTTTGAACAGAATATACAGTTTGACACAAATATTTAGTTATATAATGCCTAGTTTGGGCAAGTAATTCAATTATGTCCTGATTTTCAGAATTAAGATTAAAAAAAAAGGTTAGCAGAAAATATGTTTACTGATTAAATCACTACCTCATTTGCTATTCAGGAATCCTCAAAGGTTTGAATCATTAGTCACCTAACTTTTTGAATTTGCCANCTGATACACATACTTTCAGTACAACTATAAAAAGATTTTGGTATTCATTTGTTTGGTCTCTTGGATGAGTTGTATTTTTAATCACTAAGAATAACTTTTAAAACATTACTATTGCAGGTGGAACAGAATCCACTGTTAGGATTTGGCGCTATAGCTATTGCTGTATTGTGCTCAGGATTTGCAGGTAAATCATAAAAGCACCACTTTATTCAGTTGTCAGATTGTTTTTCTAGGAAGCATGTAGTAGTGTTTAACTCAGCTTAGATCTCGTCCTTACTCATTTTTGCAGTTATCTAAGAATGTATTTGTCATCGTTGACTATCCCCAGTCCATCTAAGAACCCCAAAATAAATGAAAAAAGACCTCTGAAAATGGAATAAGTTAGCCATCAGAAAGCTCAAGTAGTTCTATTTTTCTGACACTGACCTCAGGCTAGATTCAGCTGCTTTAGGTTGCTAGTTACCAGCTTGCTATCTGTATTTCCCTGGTAATCTCAATTTCTTCCTCTGCTTCAACAGATTAGGAATTATGAAGTAGGGAGGAAAGGGAGGTGGAAAATACCTCAGAAAACCTAGTACCCAGAAGTAAGAGCCAAAAAGGGAGAGAAGAATCAAAACCACCATATCGGAAAGCAATCCTTCACTGAATCAAGAAGAGACAAAAGTATGAATGTTAAGTCCAATATAAGAAATGAGATGTTTTAGAAATAGTTCCAACAGAGAAGAAACTGAAAGGGTTTATTAGTTATAGCTATACATCTTTATTATTTATTTGTGCTATTTCAAGAGTTAAGACTTTTTTTATTTTATAGTACTTTATTTTTGACTGGGAAAGTAATCTTTTTCTCTTTTTATCTAGTCATTTGATAAGAGGGGAAAATCTAAATTTAGGAATAAACTTAATGACAGCATTATGCTAGACTTTTATTCTTAAACAACCAATCAGAAACAAAAATTGACTTACACTCGGAATAATATACTGTTTGATCTTTAGCACTATTTTGAACAGTTAAAGTGTGTCCAACATTCTGTTTAGTTCAACCTCTCAGTACACAAGTGAGGAAACAGTAGGTGGTTTAATACCCCTCTATGCTTGGAGTAACTGAGAACTGAATAGTTAAATGATTTTTCCAGATGAGGAAAATCAAAGTTAGAAATAGGAGTAGCCGTTATGTTCGTTTCCATTCTCTGGCTCTTTCTAACACAGGTTCATCAAATAAAAAAATCTTGGTTTTCATTTCATTTTAGTTGACGGGTACTCTAGTGGCAGAGTCTCTAGCATTTGTAACAAAACTCTTTAATGTTCTTGTTAAACACGCATTCATTTTGAGTACCGAACTCAGAGCTATGCTATGTGACTTTTTGAGGGAGAAGTTACGTGCTCTTTTGGAGCACCTAAAAAGCTATGGATCATCAACCGCAGAAAAACGCAGATATGCACAAAACATATTGTCTAGTTAGGGAATTCATGTTCCTTCTGACTGTGTGTATGAACTTGGCCTGTGGACCCCTGCTTTATAGGAAAGTGGCTTCACTCAGCAAGTTCTATTTAAATTTTATTTTGGTTGTGTTACTTATTCTGAAAAAAAATCCTGGTGGTGATTATTTAGGTTATTTTGCAAAGTAGAGAGTATTCATCACTAAGCAGATACTATAGGAGTATGATTAAGATAATTGACTCTTAACAGTATAGTTTTCTAACTGACCAAACCAAGTGTTTCAGTGGCATTAATAGACAGCTTTGGTGATCTAGCTCACTGCTATAATAAAGGCAGAAACTTAACAATATTAAGAATTTCCTATTAAATGTGGGTTAGAAAGCTTCCTCTTGGTTATTAATTCTATTGCTCTCTAAAAACAAACTGGTAATATTCAGTGTGCCATGTGTCATAACCAGCATAATAAACATGCATTAAATTAATGTAAAATGTTTTGTTCCCTAAATCATATACTTTATATCTTTAGATTTTTATTCTAAATGAAAGACATTTTAATTTCTAATAATATCTATTTCATATTCACATACTTAATTTTCTTTCAGGAGTATATTTTGAAAAAGTTTTAAAGAGTTCAGACACTTCCCTTTGGGTGAGAAACATTCAGATGTATCTGTCGGGGATTGTTGTGACATTAGTTGGCGTCTACTTGTCAGATGGAGCTGAAATTAAAGAAAAAGGATTTTTCTTTGGTTACACATATTATGTCTGGTTTGTCATCTGTAAGTATCCAGTAATTAAAGGTTCTAGGTAGATTTAAAAAAAAAAAATATTAACAATATAATAATATAGTATATGTTATATTATGTAATATAAGTTAGGTGTCATTTAAACCTTTATAGCATTTTTAAATTGTTCCTTTGATACTGAGAATACCAGCTTGAAAATGTAATTTTGATTTTATTGACTTTTGTGGCAAAGCTATCCCAAAGCAATTTTTGCCTTCACAATCAAAAGTACCTAATGTGTTAGCAATAAGTGTGTACAGTTTAGTAGTAGAGTATATAGCCCTTTGGGCATCTGAAAAACAATGTTTTGTAGGAATTACGACTCACTTTTAGTACAAACTCTCTCAGATGGCTGCTTCTAAGGAAAATAGCATTTTCCTAGGTAAATTAGTATGGCATCTCTGAGGATGAAAAGTGCCCCACCGTCATAGAATGTTTCATATGAGTGTTAAGATTCTCTCTCTTTCTATACACAAGTCCTTGCCAGTGTTGGAGGCCTCTACACATCTATTGTGGTCAAATATACAGACAATATCATGAAAGGCTTTTCTGCGGCAGCTGCCATTGTCCTGTCTACCATTGCTTCAGTGATGCTGTTCGGATTACAGATAAGTATGTCTTAGTTTGTACTGTAAGTTTTTAACAGGGAAGAGCATCTCATTTCCTTGGTTCATCTTTTATTAAATATAGCAGTTGCTTATAGTGTTAACAGAAATTCCTTAGTTTTGCTATAATTTATCCTAGAAGTACAGCAGTTCATATATGTGTGGAATGTGGGGTTCACGGTACTTAGGTTATTTAAATGGTTCCAGAGCTTAAACCAAGGGTGTTACTTCTGTGTGAGAGTGAGTAGGAAGAGCATTTTTGCAGTCAGGGCCTTCCTGTTTCCCAGGTATTATATACAAGACAGCTTCAGTGCTTCAGTGTGAATACATTATGACTAGGCACACAAGGAAAGAAACAGAAGGACTTGAGGAGTTGATTACTTACCACAGGGAATTATAGTCAACTGGGCTTTTTTTTTTGAGGAAAGAATAGTAAAACTTCTTTCATTTCCCCCTTAGTTTGTACCTTCCTGTTTTAGACTTGGGTATAAACTGCTTTTGAAATTACAATCCAAATCTAAATTTTCTTTTATAAAGCTATCTTTATTTTATTTAATATGTAATTAATAAATTCATTACTGTAGCTGGCATTGTGGCACCTCCTTTATGCTTGTCCTTCTAATATAATTTTTCCTAGCCATATCCACTATTAGTTGGCTTCTGAATTATTTAAGCAGAGATACTGACTTATCAGTTATACCATAAACTAATACATAAGAAAAATCTGTCAAATATCAACATTAAGTAAAAGAATCAGATCTGGCCTATATTTACATTTCATTTTAAAACTGACTTTTGTTATAAATGCAAATAGAAGAACATCAGTGTTGTAAATATCTTAGAAAAAAAGCTGATAGTATGGTTCAGATCTTGCTTTTACCATTTATTAGCTGAATGGCCTTGGGGAAGTTACTTAACCCATGTCTCAGTTTCTGTAAATTGGGAAGAAGATCACCCATCTCCTAGGGTTATTTTAGGCGAAGTGCTTATTCCAACAGTGCCTGGCACACAGGTGTTCTGTATAGAGGCAGCCGCTTACCATTTCTAGGCCCTCCTTTAGATGTTTTTTTCTTCTCTTATTTTCACTTTGCATTTTGATCCATCTTTATGCTCAACAGATCCGATGCCTGTACTCCTAATGAATATCTGGGGACAGTATAAATGCTTTCTGGTCAGTGTTCTGGTTAACTGATGTCAAGGAACTTAATTAAGAATGTCTTACCAATCTTAGTTTTCCCTCTTCCCCCCTTTCTGCAGGAAAAAAGCTAGTCTGTCTTGGTTATGGATGAATTAAAATCCATGGCTCGATGTCATTTCTCTGCATGACATTTTTTTTAAAGATAGTAAGACTGTGCCATTGTACTTCCTAAGATAGAATATGGCTTAGTTTTGAACAGAATATACAGTTTGACACAAATATTTAGTTATATAATGCCTAGTTTGGGCAAGTAATTCAATTATGTCCTGATTTTCAGAATTAAGATTAAAAAAAAAGGTTAGCAGAAAATATGTTTACTGATTAAATCACTACCTCATTTGCTATTCAGGAATCCTCAAAGGTTTGAATCATTAGTCACCTAACTTTTTGAATTTGCCAACCACCTCTTACTCTAAACTTTAACAGGCTTCTAGTATCATGGAAAATCCATACTCCCCTGCTCTTTCAGTCAGCATATAGGGATGTTGGTATGCTCTTGGTCAGTGATCCAAGACGGTGATATGTATGTTCTTGAAAAGTGTGTAGTCAGTGATTCTCACTCCCTTGACTTTACCACGTTTTGTTTTTTTTGGGGTGAGGGGTGGCGCTTGAATTGATTACTTTTCTAAACCTTACCATCAAAACACAGAACACTTAAAATTTATTTTCCATACAATCTGATAGTGTAAACCCATAGTTGAAAGTCTTCAAAATTTTAAACTGATCATTGCTGTGTAGTTTTAAGGGCACAAATACAGATTAAGCTCTTTTTTTTTCCTTTCCAGCACTCACCTTTGCTCTGGGTACTCTTCTTGTTTGTGTTTCTATATATCTCTATGGATTACCCAGACAAGACACTACGTCCATCCAACAAGGAGAAACAGACTCAAAAGAGAGAGTCATCGGTGTGTGACTTTAGCCTCAAAAGTGAATCCTACTAAGACTAAACCATTTATATTAAACTAGAGCCTTAAGTCAATTTCAGAAGGTAGATTTAAAAAACAAAAACTGTTTGGCCTAAGAATTAAGAAGAAAGCTATATGAATGAACTGCAGAGTTTTAATGTGACCTGTTTGGAATCAACCTGTTTTAAGAATGAAGGATTTTTATTATTGTATATATAATAATGTATATATAAAAGTATGGAGATGATGTGGTGTTTAAAAAAAAATCAAGCAAGGCTGCAATATTCAATTAATGAGGTTTGGGGTTATGTTAAAGGTTAAAGTGCCAAAGCCATTTCTGTACTAACTGTTCTCTTGTTCAGGTACCAGAGGAGAAGGGTTGACCCCTCCTATTCTCCAAGGCATGTACAGTATTTAGTCCCAGCAGCAGTGAAGACTTAGCTCTTTTCTTACAAAAGGGAGGCAAAAACAAGACAGGCTAGTTCAGAAACAAACTGAACGTGTAACTTCTCCAGCCCAATCTATTTAGAAATTCAGACAACGATGTATGGGTGGCAACTGAACACCCCTTGAAGTGCTGTCTCTGTGTGCCATTCATTGTCTGGATTCATATTTCTTTGCTGTTAAAGGATATACTTTTCTTCAAAAAATATTTCTAATGTCACTTTTGTACTTTTTTTAATGAAGTATGTAACTGTCAGGCTCTCAATAATTTGTGAAATTTCAGTGTTTTATAAAAAATTTCTATGATATGGGAAAATTCAGCAATAAACTTAATTTATTATATGAAATCGGTTTGCTCACTACTTGTAGGTATGACCATTAAGATAATACTTAAGCATAAACATAAGCCCAAACCATTAAATTTTTACTTTCTATATGTGGACTTTGATCAAGTTGCAAAAAAGGGCTATAAAGCAACTCTGCTGCTGCTACTGCTACTGCTACCGCTTCAGTCATGTCCGGCTGAAAGTTGACTCACTGGAAAAGACTCTGATGCTGGGGAGGGATTGGGGGCGGGAGGAGAAGGGGATAACAGAGAATGAGATGGCTGGATGGCATCACCAACTCGATGGACATGAGTTTGAGTAGACTCAGGGAGTTGGTGATGGACAGAGGCCTGGTGTGCTGTGATTCATGGGGTCGTGAAGAGTCGGACATGACTGAGCGACTGAGCTGAATTGAGGGCTATAGGCATTAATGTACATTTCTTTCCGGGAGCTGGTTTTTCAAAGACTTGGCTCCAACAATCATTGCCCCTGTGTCATTTTACTCAAGACTCAAATACTAAGGAAGCTAGGAATACTAAGGATCTGGGAAGGGGAATGTTTTTTCAAAGAAGAGGTGGGGGATACTAGACCTGTAAAACATGTCCCAACTTATGTCTTTATTCCATGGCTGATTTATGCTGAAGAAATATTGATACTTTAAGTAGAGAATTAGCAATCTGGAAGCTAATTCACTTAAAATTGGAGTCTTTTCTAGGATTAACAATGTATACGATACTTGCCAATATAAACCTAAGCTCACTGAACTAAAGGAGCTTTAGTTAATGCTAATTGGCTTCTCTATACATAAAAATAGACTGTCATTGGTATTCAGAAGACTTCTAGTAGCAATAGTTAGAATAAATTTTAGCAGATGAGAATGGAAATTCTCAAATGAGGATAGCTGAACCTATCAAACAGATCACATCCTATTCATGTTCCCTAAGCAGGTAAATGTACTTAACATGCAGATACATGAAGCTGGGAAACTCCATTTCAAATATGCTTTAATGGACTAATTTACAAAGATCCTAAGTCGATATCTGTGAAGTAATTCCTTGTTATTCAAATGTATTCAGTGCCCCAGTTCATGTAGTGTGCTAAGAGTTACCTGTACACAGCAATGAAAAGTACAAGGTCTGTTCTCTGGGAGTAGTCAGCTGTATTGGCAAAAAAGCTTAATTTTGGTCCCCCTAAATTTGTTAAGAACACGCATAATCCTAGGAAAACTGAGATTTGTCTTCACAAGTTTTAAAAAAACCAAATAATCTTATTTATAAGAAGAGTTTCTGGATGAGTGGTATAGTAAGAAACCTCAAGTTGGAACTCACCTCGCCCCACAAACACATACGTCAGCATGTGGAACAGGTCCCACTGAGAAGTGCCTGGAAATGGGCAGAAAGACTTGTGCACCAAGGTTGCAAGGAAGATCCACACAGAATCAGTAGGAAGGCAGGAGAAGCGGCAGTTTGGGACAAGTGCCCCAGGGAGGGGACTCAGAAGGGAGACCACACAGGTGGAGAATCCTGGGAGTGCGCAGTTCAACACACACACTGGGCACCCCAGCCCTGGGTCAGACACAGCCAGCCCCCTTGGCTGGTCGGAGGGCTGGTGGGACGGGAGGGCCGGGGGAAGCCTAGGTGCCACTGGAGGGGAGTGTGTGCACCTGTGCTCAGACACAGTAGGGACTTCCTCCCCCTGCTGGTGGGAATGTAAGTAGGTGCAGCCATGTTGGAAAACCATATGCAGGTTCCTCAAAAAACTAAAAATAGAGCTATGATCCAGCAATTCTACTCCTGGGTATATATCCAAAGAAAACAAAAACACCAAAGAGCTATGCCCCCCACTCCCAACCCCAGATTCACAGCAGCATTGTTTGTAATAGCAAAAATGTGCAAGCAACACAGTATCCAGCAACAGAGGATGTGTATGTACATGAATATTAGCCATAAAGAAATGAAATTTTGACATTTTTGGCATTTTCAACAATATGGACGGGCCTAGAGTTACTACGCTTAGTGAAATAAGAAAGACAGATACTCTTGTTATCACTAATATGTTGAATCTTAGAAGTAGAATAAATGAATACAACAAAGACAGACACTGAGAACAAACTCGTGGTGACCAACGGGAAGTGGGAGAAGCAAAACGGGCGGAGCTTAAGAGATACAAACTACTATGTATAAAACAGGTAAAGAAAGCTATGTTGCGCTGCACAGGGAAATACAGTCATTGTTTTGTATTAACTTTAAATACAGTGTAATTTACAAAAATAGTGAATCACTATGTGCATCTGAAACTAACGTAATATTATAAATCAACTATACTTCTATTAAAAAACAAAAACCCCCAAGCCAGAGTTTAAACTCTAGTCCTTTGTCTCCAGTAGACCAAAGTGACTTTAAAAAGACTTCACTTAGTTTTATAAAAGTCTGTTTAGTACTTATTGACCATGAGGGAACTCAGATGATTTTTTTTTAAAGATAAAGATTTAATAAGTTGACAAATCACTTAATAAAATGTAGACAATAAAATATAGATTCTGACACAGAATCATAGTTTCAATTCTATTCTAAATAGCAAGGCATATAAGAATAGATACTAGAATTTAGTATTTTAAAAGCAATTTAATTAGAAATTACATTCTACATACAGGTGTTATTCCAAGAAGTTTCATTCCGTTGGCTAAGACTGAGCGGACAGCTCTGAAAAGGTGAAGTCTGGCCTACAAAATAAATCAAAGAATGATCAAAGGTCAAGCCAGTAACAGGCTAATTATAACTGAGTAAGTAAAGCTGCTTTTAGAAGTAATTCTAACATTCTTCTAAATTAAAGTAGGAACAATATCTCCAACTGCCTGAGGGTTGGGTGTGAGCAAAGAAAGACAAATTCCTAGCACTTGTTTTAGGAAGACTGGTACTCAAGGCTGCTGGGATGGGAGTGACAGAAACACCATAAACTACAGCTTCAGATGAGGGGAACTAATCACTCCATCACCTGATGCAGGAAAACGTTTTGTCGTATGTTGGAAAGTAATGTTGATTGTTACAGCCTAATTCCAATTATTGCCTGAGTATTAAGTACACTGCTGTAGTCTGACAGGATGCTACTGCAGGAACATTTGCAAGACTGACTCAGTAATAACAGCCTGCGGATGCCAGAGATGACAGAGAGAACCTGGATGCGACATACCCCGGCCACCTCAGGGGGACTGCTTCTGATGTGTAGTGTTCTGTGTGCCACCGCAGCGAGGTGACTGCAACAGCAAGAGAGAAATCAGGATCAGAGCCAGCAGGAGACTCCTGTGTGACATACAAGCTTGACATCTAATCGCACTCCCTCAATCTGGNTACTTATTGACCATGAGGGAACTCAGATGATTTTTTTTTTAAAGATAAAGATTTAATAAGTTGACAAATCACTTAATAAAATGTAGACAATAAAATATAGATTCTGACACAGAATAATAGTTTCAATTCTATTCTAAATAGCAAGGCATATAAGAATAGATACTAGAATTTAGTATTTTAAAAGCAATTTAATTAGAAATTACATTCTACATACAGGTGTTATTCCAAGAAGTTTCATTCCGTTGGCTAAGACTGAGCGGACAGCTCTGAAAAGGTGAAGTCTGGCCTACAAAATAAATCAAAGAATGATCAAAGGTCAAGCCAGTAACAGGCTAATTATAACTGAGTAAGTAAAGCTGCTTTTAGAAGTAATTCTAACATTCTTCTAAATTAAAGTAGGAACAATATCTCCAACTGCCTGAGGGTTGGGTGTGAGCAAAGAAAGACAAATTCCTAGCACTTGTTTTAGGAAGACTGGTACTCAAGGCTGCTGGGATGGGAGTGACAGAAACACCATAAACTACAGCTTCAGATGAGGGGAACTAATCACTCCATCACCTGATGCAGGAAAACGTTTTGTCGTATGTTGGAAAGTAATGTTGATTGTTACAGCCTAATTCCAATTATTGCCTGAGTATTAAGTACACTGCTGTAGTCTGACAGGATGCTACTGCAGGAACATTTGCAAGACTGACTCAGTAATAACAGCCTGCGGATGCCAGAGATGACAGAGAGAACCTGGATGCGACATACCCCGGCCACCTCAGGGGGACTGCTTCTGATGTGTAGTGTTCTGTGTGCCACCGCAGCGAGGTGACTGCAACAGCAAGAGAGAAATCAGGATCAGAGCCAGCAGGAGACTCCTGTGTGACATACAAGCTTGACATCTAATCGCACTCCCTCAATCTGGACAAGTCAAAGCCCAGAGCCACTGAGGGGTATTTCCAGAGTTGAACGGATGAGACTGAATTCACTGCTTGTCGCTAACTGGCAAAGTGAAACACATGAAGCTCCTGTTCTAGACTCTTGGTCCTGGTTCTACTACCAGGGCTTCCCTAGTGGCTCAGATGGTAAAGAATCTGCAGGATGCCCAGGTAAGATCCCTGGATCGGGAAGATCCCCTGGAGGAGGGAATGGCTATCCACTCCAGTGTTCTTGCCTGGAGAATCCCATGGACAGAGCAGCCTGTTGGGCTACAGTCCATGGGGTCACAAAGAGTCAGACACGACTGAGCAACTAACACTAACACTACTGTTAATCATACTGGGTGGTATTATGATTACAATTTAGTTGTTCTTCAAGGTTACGATTTCATTGTTTTGTAAGTATCGATCGAAATAATCGCTCAGTCGTGTCCGACTCTTTGCGACCCCATGGACTGTAGCCCATCAGGTTCCATCCATGGGATTCTCCAGGCAAGAATACTGGAGTGGGTTGCCATTTCCTTCTCCAGGGGAATCTTCCTGACCCAGGGATCGAACTCAAGATNTGTAAGTATCGATCGAAATAATCGCTCAGTCGTGTCCGACTCTTTGCGACCCCATGGACTGTAGCCCATCAGGTTCCATCCATGGGATTCTCCAGGCAAGAATACTGGAGTGGGTTGCCATTTCCTTCTCCAGGGGAATCTTCCTGACCCAGGGATCGAACTCAGGTCTCCTGCACTGTGGGCAGACTCTCTAACTTCTGAGCCCACCAGGGAAGCCAGGGGATTATTTTCTAATAATTAGCTTTCCTTTATTTAGGCATCCCTCAGGATGAGATGTAACACAGCCTGGCCTGTCTCCTCTGTATAGTGAGGTGGTGGTGTAAGACTAGTTATCAACCTACTCTGCACACACTGGCCACTCAAAGTATTTTTTCTGTTTAGGTTACGGCAGCAAGAATACTGTGCCACAGAAATGCTTATGACATTGGTTTCAATGATTAAGTGACAATAAAGATTCTCTGGCTTCTTCATCTCTATATGTCTAAGTGAAAATTAAAACAAAAATCTATAAATCTGGTAAAAAGCATGAGCAAGAAAAAAGTCCCAGTAAATCTCTGATTTCAATAAATCTTGAGTAAAAGCAAATTCTTTCTTTCTTAAAGAAAGCCACATCTTTGTTGCTAGAAGACACAACCTCTATTCAGAGTTTCTAAAACAGCCACTGTGAAACTTCTATCAAAGTGTCACCTACTTGCTTTCCAATTCATCCTCTACCGTCTATCAGACTGACTTTCCTGTGCCTCTGCTTACCTTTTTTGCAGGCCTCACCGTCCTGAACGTAAGCTGGAACGCTTCAGTGCCCAACACGGCCAGGCACTTGTTTCTCATTCTCCCAGCACTGCGCCTGTGGTTCCCTGAATGTGTCCGTTCTTGCCCAACTCTGGGCTTTTCCCTGCTCTGCCACCTTGTTTCTCCTGGCCCACATCTACTCCCCTCCTCTGAGAAGTCCCCTCTGATTCCTCGAGGCTGGGCTGAGAGCCCTAACCTTGCCCCTCAGGTCCACTCTATTCTAACAGGCACTCTACTGTGACCATCCATGATGGAGCTACTGGTTCCCGTTCACTGGATGATAGTGACAGGATCTTCAATCACTGAGTGAATGAGCATTAACTGCTAACGTGCAAAGACGAAGCAAGAAGTCCTGTAGCTTAAAGTGTGTAATTTTTTAGGCTGACGAATTTGTCTATGGGAAACCTTTAGAAAGAAAGGTCCTTTGTCATATCAGGTCTCAAACACTTAATGCCTGAAAATAGCAAGTTTATAAAGTACCTTAGAGTTAGAAGGTAGCTGACAATGTGCCTGGGCTGAAGGTCTTGAGATGACCTATAAAGTACCTCGTCGAACCTAAAAGAAATATGAGAGGAGTGGTTGGCAGGGGAAGGGTGGGCGCATATTACACTCAGCTAAGATGCTAAGACAAAGATGGGGAAAGGTTGACTTGGTATCATTAACGGTATTAGACATATGAAAAACCACCTTGTGTAAATTTAAAGGTGAAGGCATATTTTTCTTTCTTACAAATTTCTCCATGGCAGGTACTTTCTAAATTATCTTGAAATCCTGTAGGCCTAGCCTAAAGCAAGGACTTAAATCATAACTGTTAAATGTACACAGGCTCCAGCCACGTTTAGGAACATAATTGAGCAGAGGCATTCACTGCCAAGAAAATCATGTTGGCTTATTTTTTCCTCAAAAGTAAGCCAAATGTAAGTAAACTAACCCCTCTTCCCAGGAAAGAACCACAGACCACTGTGTGGCAATCAGAAAAAATCCCCTTGTTGCCAAGCATCCACATCCCTTCTAGATATTCTGTAGATTAGTCAGTCTCTCCTGACAAGTATGGCTTCACTGATAATTCTGGTGAGAGCTCAGAAGTATGGTCTCCTGCCCAGTGTATCTGAGGCTGCACTGAAGCCAAGAGGCAAATGAAAGGCTTATGGTCTCAGGGAAGGTGCACAAAGGCAGGGATTTTCCTCCACTTATCACAGAGGATGAGAAGATGATCATTTCTGAAACTTAAAAGGTCATGTTTTCACTAGGCTTTACGTTCTCATACTTTGATCTAAAGGATGTTAGGCATCTGGGCTAATTTAATCGTGATACTGTTTTTGAAGCCTAGGATTAGCTGTGAGCATGCCCTCTGTCTGCTCTCAAAGGGTAGGCACTCACTTTTTGGTCACATCTTTGGAGAAGTGCTGTCTACAGTCACTGGCCAGCTCACCTCAGTGATCAGCAAATGACAACAGTCCCTTCACGGGGCAGAAGCAGACTGGATCTTATGAGAACACCATACCTGAGGAGATGCTGGAGAATGGAAACAGACTGTGGCTCCTGTAAGCAGGCAGTGTTGAAGTCATTGAGATAACCACATCCAAAAGTCTCTTCCAGACTGTTGTCAAAAGTTTAAACAGAACAAAGGATTAAGCAAGTCAGCTGGGGTACGAATAATTGCAAGTAAGGAACATCATCCAAGCATGCATCTTCTCACTCTCCTTAATATAGACCTAGACTCAGAAGCTAACATCATTTGACTCGATGCCTCAATTTTTCTTAAATCTGTTTCTTCATCTGAAGATGGAGTATATTCCTTGGCGGGATTATTCTAAGTGCTAAATAAGGTAATACACAGAAAAGCATTGTTACATAGGTATGCAATAAATAGATGTTCAAAAACCCCCTCAAGATCCAAATATAAAAGGAGGTCCACCAGACTTCACCTAGCTTTGAATGTTAGATGTTGGGAGAAGTGCAGAAAACAGAGCCTTTGGTCTTGGAATCACTCTACCCAGGCCTCACCCTGAGAAGGCCAGAGCCGTCCTGTATTTCCCTGCAGCCCCTTGTCACCTGTGGAGGCGGGCGTGTGTGTACTGCAGGAAGACTCCCGTGTCCCCGCGGCTCTGGAAAACACGATCCCAGCTGAACTGATAGTCAGACAGCAAGAAACCTCTGAAGTCCTAAAACGACAGGAAATCTTCAGCGTGAGGAGTTGTTGCAGCACCAAATCAAAGGCTCTCCCTCCCAGGAAGCAGTTTACACAGACCTGAATGATGAGGGCTGCGAGTCCCACTTGCTCTGCTGTCTCCTGGGGATTCTCCAGCTCTTTGGTCGCTGAAACAGACAAAGGTAGCTACTTTCACCTTGCGTGAAACTGTACAAAAGCCAGGACTGAAGTGGAGATGTGCTGTGTGTGCTACGTTGCTTCAGTTGTGCTCAATTCTTTGCGCCCCTGTGACTGTAGCCTGCCAGGCTCCTCTGTCCATGGGATTCTCCAGGCAAGAATACTGGAGTGGGTAGCTATTCCCTTCTCCAGGGGATCTTCCCAACCCAGGGATCAAACCTCTGTCTCTTATATTGGCAGGCAGTTCTTTCCCACTAATGCCACCTGGGGAAACCTGCCAAAATGTATGTGGACAGCATCAGGAACAAACAGGTGCACAGTGGGTAGTTTACTTGCCTAATTTGGGCAGACTTAACTTTGCTAGTGATATTTCCCAAGCCTTCTTTAAAAGGGAAGAGACATGATTTTTCTTATAAATATCCCACGTCCTAAGACATTAGACTTCTTTACTTCTGTTACTTCTTTTTCCAAGGGTGAAGGCTACACAAAGCCATGAGGACTTGTGACTTGTTTCAATTATGGAATACAGGAACTCTGCATAACCACTCTAGCTGTGGAGTGATGATGCTGGAGCTGCCTGGGCAAAGAGGCTCAGGGTGTATCGATTCATATCACTGGACCAAGCCACAGCCAAGTAGCAAACCACAGTCAAGTAGCAAGCACCAAACCCTAGCACCCTGAATTAGTGAAGCTATTTTTGACAAGGTTAGTGCAAGTTCCAAGAAGGATAAATCACACTGCACACAGAATAAATCACATTGCACAAGAAGTCCAGCAAAACATAAGCATGGACGTAAGTTATGCCTGTAACAAAACAATGAATTTACTCTTAATAGAAGCCATGTTCTGTAGCATCCTCAATCGAATCTCATTTAGAACATCTTCCAGAAAAGTAACATCTCCTCTCCGAGTTTTCATTCCCTGCACTACCCCAAAGGGCACGTGCTGGCACCTGAAATGGAGCAGCAGGCATTTAGTTCACTGAAAACTGAAAAGGAGCTGCTGATCAAAGTATGTAAGAAGACACTTATAGAGAATAGTTTGAACTTTTAACTCCTGTAATCAATAAGAAGTGAAACACGTCGTGATGTCTTGTGTGCCACAGAAGACGTTAAACATGCAACCTCATTTCACAGTCATAGGATATGATTAGATTGTTAGTTGCCTTTATGAAAAAAGGAGATGGGAATTAAGCATTCTGAAAATCAAGCCACTGAGAGCAGTTATCTAATAAAACCATTTATTAAATGTTTAGACGACAGAAATTAATATAACCATGTAAAACTAAGTGCAAAGAACAAGTGTTTTTCCACACTAACAGCTTGAAAAAAAAAAGTAAAGCTTNGGGAATTAAGCATTCTGAAAATCAAGCCACTGAGAGCAGTTATCTAATAAAACCATTTATTAAATGTTTAGACGACAGAAATTAATATAACCATGTAAAACTAAGTGCAAAGAACAAGTGTTTTTCCACACTAACAGCTTGAAAAAAAAAAGTAAAGCTTGAATGAAAATCTTTAACAACCTGGTATATTTTTGGACATGGCTGACCTAGCAACAGTTGAATGCTCTTGAGAAGGCAATTTAGATTCATGTTGGTGTATGGCAAAACCAATACAATATTGTAAAGTAATTAGCCTCCAATTAAAATAAATAAATCTATATTAAACAAAAGAACTCAAAAAAAAAAAGAACATTCATCAAATGAAAGAAATTAACTTTGTATTAAAAAAAAATAGAATCACACAGACTATACCTTTCTGCCCAGTCATATCCCATGAGCTGCAGCATCTGGAACACTTGCTGAAAATGCTTTTTTTGCCCTTTATCTGTCTTGAGAAAAAAAAGTGTATTTAAATAAAAGAACAGTGATAAGTTAAATCTACAGTGTTGTTTAGATGCTAAGCTGTGTCCAACTCTTTGCGGCCCCATGAACTGTAGCCTACCATGGTCCTCTGTCCATAGGATTTCTCAGGCAAGAATACTGGAGTAGGTTGCCATTCCCTTCTGCATTTGATCTTCCAGACCTAAGGGATCAAACCCACATCTCTGGCACTGGCAGGTGGATTCTTTATGACTGAGTTACCAGGGAAGCCCATTAAATCTACAATACGTTGGACATAAATCATATTAAAATATTTGAGTTTTGACAGACTAGAGTCACTATCAGTGGATCAGTTTTAAATAAACATATAACGAGGATGTCACTGGAAGAATGTCTAAGCAGAGCTCTACAAGAGCAGGAAGAGCTGCAGCACTCCACTGAGTATTCTACCTAAATTACTCCTTTCTCAGCTATTGTGACCTTCATCTCCAAGGAGGCCAGAACTAAGCACTGAAAAGATACTTAATAGCAATTTTCCCCCTTAGGAGAAAGGAAGGTTTCACATGGAAAGAAAGGAAGAGGAGACTAGAATATTACTCAGCATAAAAGAACAAAACACTGACATATGCAATAGTTTGGGTGGATCTCAAGGGCATTCATTATACTGAGTGAAAAGAGCCAGTCTCAAAAGGTTACCTAGTGTGAACCCATTTATAGAACATTCTCAAAGTGACAAAACTGTATTATGAAGAACAGGGCAGTGGTTGCCAGGGGTGAGGGTCAGGGGAAGGCATGATTACTAAGTGGTTGCCATAAAAGAAGTTGTTTTGTGATGGCACAGTTCTGTATTATGAATGTGGTGAAGGTTACCCGAACACATATGTGATAAAATTTCATAACCATCCCCCAATCCTTCCACAAACCAGGCCCTAACATAAGTGTCTGTAAATATTGCTGAAATTTAATTAGGGTCTCTACCAATGTTAGTTTCCTGGTACTGATAAACTATCATCGTTACATAAGATATTACCTTTGAGGAAGACTGAAGGTAATATGCTGCTGCTGCTAAGTCACTTCAGTCATGTCCAACTGTGTGTGACCCTGTAGACAACAGCCCACCTGGCTCCCCCGTCCCTGGGATTCTCCATGCAAGAACATTGGAGTGCGTTTCCATTTCCTTCTCCAATGTATGAAAATGAAAATTGAAAGTGAAGCTGCTCAGTCGTGTCTGACTCTTAGTGACCCCATGAACTGCAGCCTACCAGGCTCCTCCATCCATGGGATTTTCCAGGCAAGAGTACTGGAGTAGGGTGCCACTGCCTTCTCCAGAAGGTAATATGGAAACTGTACTATTCTGAAACTTGTGAGTCCTAAAATATTTAAAGTAAAAAGTTATTTTTAAAAAATGCATTATGACACATACATATTCATTACACATAACCATTCTTTAGTGTAATTTTCTTTTAATATGAAGCAATGTGAACTCTTTCATTTTTAAAGTTTTTTTTAAACATAGTGGTTGCCACCATAAACACATTTACCACTGAATTCTTTCTATAGTTTGACAAATTATTTTTGCACAGTTTTTCAACAAGGCTTTCAGTTTCTATCTTTGCAGTTTTCATGAGGCAGGCATCATAACCTTTTGTTTTTTTACTGTGATTACTTACCACATAGATCATTTTATCAAAATTATACTTTTCCATTCGATCTATAGCAGCTGCAAGATCTCTGAAAAGAAATGGCCGTAGATTAAGTTACTACGCAGATCTGGGTAATGATTTGTTTCATCTATTTAACAGTAATGAAACTTTTCCAATTAAGAGCTACTGTTATTCCTCAGCCTCAGGTATAGTACCCATGCTTCTATAATCCCAATCCCATGCTTAGCTACAAAGCAATTAATAACACAATCAGCTTTGGGAAAAGAATTATGAAAGTGCTGTGAAAAGATCAAAAATAAATAAAAGCTCTGGGACAAGTAGTAATAACTAGCTCTAGGTAAAGTGTTTCTAGGTAAATGCTTTACAATTTGTTAAGCTTTTACTGGAAAGAATTGCCTTTCTGTCACTTTTTTGCAATATGCTTTCCTAAAGAACATATTTAAAGCATAGGTGATACAACACCTGAACAGGTATCTTCTAGCTACTCTTCCAAAGCCTTGGATCACTCATAGGCAATATTTTCTAAAGTATTTGAAAAATACCATAAATTCTTTGACTAAAATTCTACTTTATCTCTGGTTAAGTATCCAGTTTGCACACAGTATGAAATATTAAAATTAACAAACCCATAAACTATGAAATTTTAAGTAAACATTATTTAAATATTGAACTTAAAAATTATTTTAATTACCTTATTGGGAATACAGTTAATAACTAAGTAATACCTTGTATTGTGACATATTGTACCTACACTTACCATGGTGACGGTATATATATTTTGAATATATAGAAAAACAAAATCACTTACACTGCTGTGAACTGGGAACTAACAGTGTAGTAGGTCAATTATAATTAAAAANGCTGACTCATTTGGTAAGATCCTGATGCTGGGAAGGATTGAGGGTGGGAGGAGAAGGGGATGACAGTGGATGAGATGGTTGGATGGGATCACTGACTCAATGGACATGAGTTTGAGTAAACTCCGGGAGTTGGTGATGGACAGGGAGGCCTGGCGTGCTGCAGTCCATGTGGTCACAAAGAATTGGACACAACTGAGCAACTGAACTGAACTGATAAGCTTATTACAAGATAACAGATTTAATTCCCTATTGCTTATAAATAAACACATTTCTTATAACTACTGAAAGGTTTATTTAATCTGTCCAGCAATAATTGGCTAGCATCAAAAAAAATTTCTATTGTACATCTCTGTATCTAGAAAAAGAAATGTACCTCTCAGATATATAGGTGTCTAAGTCAATGGCAACCCACTCCAGTACTCTTGCCTGGAAAATCCCATGGACGGAGGAACCTGATAAGCTGCAGTCCATGGGGTCGCTAAGAGTCGGACACGACTGAGCAGCTTCACTTTCACTTTTCACCTTCATGCATTGGAGAAGGAAATGGCAACCCACTGCATTGTTCTTGCCTTGAGAATCCCAGGGATGGGGGAGCCTGGTGGGCTGCCATCTATGTGGTCGCACAGAGTTGGACACAACTGAAGCGACTTAGCAGCAGCAGCAGCAAGTCCAATTATATGGAACTGATAAAACGAAATGCCAAAAAGTAACAGAAAATAAGAATTTTCTAAGGGACAGTAAGATATTGGATGGTTGTTTACAGTTGTCTGGGAAAAGGATGGTAGTTAACAACAACAACAAAATATCACAACTTTATGCTAAAGAAGTGGTTTGTCATCTAAGATTCTAGGATGGGAGACACTAGAACCTTCTGCCAGCAGTGCTCAATTCTGGCTGTGTTTTGCTTGTGTGGTTTTTTAATTGTCCTGTCTTCTCCTTCCTATTAGCTTTGTCTCAGAAATAAGGATGCTTGATAAACCTGTGCTGTACTTAGTTACTCAGTCATATCTGTCTGACTCTTTGCAACCCCATGGACTGTAGCCTGCCAGGCTCCTCTGTCTACGGGAATTCTCCAGTATAGAATACTGGAGTGGGTTGGCATGCCCTCCTCCAAGGGATCTTCCCAACCCAGGGATTGAACCTAGGTCTCCTGCATTGCAGGCAGATTCTTTACTGTCTGAGCCACCAGGGAAGCCTGATGAATAAAGACTGCTCCTTTCCACAGGGTTTGGTCATGGAGACAGATGACAAAATGTAAGTGACATGGCCTACTTCCCCCATGGCCTATTTTACCAAAAATCAGAATGAGGACTGGCACTCATGTGCCTGTTAGATGATCTTTACAGAGTGAGGATACCACGGAGACAACATGAGCTCCTTGTAGCATACATATTCTGGCAATGTGCAAATATAAAATATTTATAGTTGGCAACAAGGTACTTCAATTTTATAGTCTGTAGAACAGTGTATTCATCTCTGGAAGTCTTATGATGTTTAATGATAAACAGTTTTCCACTTACTTTTCTGATGAAATTAAACCTTTCCAAGAACTATAAATGGCAATAAATATAAACTCAATAAAAATATCTTGAGTAATGAGAAGAGATTTTAAGAAAGTAGGATTTGATAACAGTTTTGAGAATGAAATGATTCGTTTTAGTATTAATCCTAGAACAAAGAACATGAAATCATATGTTCTAATGATGAGCTTCATATAAGACACAAACCTGGTTGCATACAGAGATGTCCCATCACTTCGCATTACAGTACAAATTGAGGAGGGGTCACCATTCCCTGAAAGATCTACTACAGCAGTGCCTTTTCTAGAAAATGCAAAAAAAAAAAAAAGTAATTCTGAAACAACATAATGAATTAAGACCTTTACCAACACAGTATCTATAACCTTATCTTTGGCAAACTGGAAGCTATTTCTATTCCTTACGTAGCAATAAGCAGTATAACCAACAATGAAGAAAAACAGGAGGCAGTCTGCACTTGAATGACTATTAAGAGTAGGTATTTGGTTTAATATTTACTTATTTTTTTAAATTCTGTAGCTTTGGATGAGGTAACTAAAGTCTTTAACACACTGAGTTGAAAACGAGATTTCAACCACAGTTTAACCATGAAACATGTTCTTCAAATCCAAGTTATTATGACACTCAACATTGGATTAGTTTTTAACATGCAAGAGTAACTATGAGTAACAACCAAATTTTGTCACTGTCTTTCCTGCACAATCAAAAATTAGAATCTGTATATGGCAATCTAAAAATTTTCCTTAAGGACACTACTGAGGATGCTGTGAACCACATCCTCTTGTCTTTCTTAAAAGGATGAGAGAAGCTGCTCTTTGGTGCTACGAAAAATGGTACATCTAAGCAACTGGTTTGCTACTGTGTTACACATGCCTGGGCTCCTATGCAGAGAAGGCAATGGCACCCCACTCCAGTACTCCTGCCTGGAAAATTCCATGGATGGAGGAGCCTGGTAGGCTGCAGGCAATGGGGTCGCTAAGAGTCAGACACGACTGAGNCACAGTTTAACCATGAAACATGTTCTTCAAATCCAAGTTATTATGACACTCAACATTGGATTAGTTTTTAACATGCAAGAGTAACTATGAGTAATAACCAAATTTTGTCACTGTCTTTCCTGCACAATCAAAAATTAGAATCTGTATATGGCAATCTAAAAATTTTCCTTAAGGACACTACTGAGGATGCTGTGAACCACATCCTCTTGTCTTTCTTAAAAGGATGAGAGAAGCTGCTCTTTGGTGCTACGAAAAATGGTACATCTAAGCAACTGGTTTGCTACTGTGTTACACATGCCTGGGCTCCTATGCAGAGAAGGCAATGGCACCCCACTCCAGTACTCCTGCCTGGAAAATTCCATGGATGGAGGAGCCTGGTAGGCTGCAGGCAATGGGGTCGCTAAGAGTCAGACACGACTGAGAGACTTCACTTTCACTTCTCACTTTCATGCATTGGAGAAGGAAATGGGAACCCACTCCAGTGTTCTTGCCTGGAGAATCCCAGGGACAGGGAGCCTGGTGGGCTGCCGTCTATGGCGTCACACAGAGTCGGACACGACTGAAGCGACTTAGCAGCAGCAGCAGCAGGGCTCCTATAAAGGTACCATTTCTCTGGCTGATGAGCTCAAAGCTAAAGTGGAAACCTACCGTAAGCAAAGAAGCAGAATCCCAGTGTGCGCCACATGATGTACTAATATCATTCCTGACGTCCTATGATTTTTTCTGCTCCTGCTCCTTGATTTCCTCATTTTACTCTTTCAAAACCTTTGGGTTGTATTATAGCTATTTTCAGAAGCTGTTTTAAATCCTTTTGAACAGGACAGGATCTTTTTAAAGAGGCAGAGTTGAGTATGAAGAGTTCTATTTCCCTATGCCAGTTAAACCATGATCAGCTTGTGTGAGCTTAGACAGATCACTTTACACTTTCTGTGCTTGTTTCCTCATATGTAAAGACAAGATAATAGTCTTTCTCCCAAGCTTACCAGGATTTTGCTTTGGCAGCACAAAACAGCATGTGGGAAACTTGTCTGAATGGCAAAAAGCATAACAAATGCCAGGAAAGCTGCACATGAGACTCTGCTGTCTTTACTGAGAGAATACATCAATACTAACTTCAAAGAACTACAAAGAACTTTCTAAAGAACAGGAACCTGATCATACAATGTTTTCTGTAGGAGTCCTTTACTGTCCAGCAACTTTAAGACTTCTTGAGATTTTTCACGATAAAATGATTCTCCTGAATATTCATCAAAGTGTACTCCTAGACGCTAAGAGGGTTCAGAAACAAAAGGAAAAAGAGTTACTTACAAGTCCTATTATCTTACCCTAAGACAAAATAGGATGCTCTACAGTCTGTCATACAGATAGGGAAAATAAGAATTAAATCAAGTCACTCTGGCACTCCAACATTCTAGTGGCTCCCCCGTATCAGTCAAGCCCCCACAGTGGTACTGTGCTATCTAGGAGGGGAGTCACTAGGCACCTGTGGTTATTCAAATGCACATGAAAGAAAAATGA
Organism: Neotragus moschatus; assembly: GCA_006410615.1. Classification (NCBI taxonomy): domain Eukaryota; kingdom Metazoa; phylum Chordata; class Mammalia; order Artiodactyla; family Bovidae; genus Neotragus; species Neotragus moschatus. The sequence goes on along the minus strand of SJYA01001578.1, from coordinate 3,798,765 downwards.
ATATTTAGTTTCTCAGTCACACTACTCATACTGAGTAAGCGCTCAGTGGCCATGTGTGGCAGGAGGCCGCCATACTGGACAGCATGATATGGGACGTTTCCACCACAGCAGAAAGCTAGCCATTTCCACTGAACAGTCCTGGAAAATGTCCTGTCTCCTGCCCTGCTCTACAACCCCTTGGACCCTGCTCCTACTGTTCTTCATCTCGCTTCCTTACTCGAGCCAAGTGGGTTCTTTGCTGAAACCCTGCTCAGGCACTCCATCTGATCCTCCCTCCTCTGTTTCACTTTTCTCCATGCATGCATCACCACTGGACACACTCTCAAAGTTCTTGTTTAATCTGTATTGCCGTGAATTTGTTTAATTTGCTGTGTCCATGTGAGAATGTAAAGTCCATGAGAAAAGAACTTCTATGTCTTTTATTAGCTGTTGTATTTCTCCCATTCCCAACAGGTTATTAGATGAACAAATTTACAGCCATCACATATATGCCTAAGGAAGCAAGAGAGGAAACAATGGTTAAGAAAAAGTGAAGGGATGATAGAAGAAAGAAATGAAATGCCAGACTGAAACGAAGTATCAGGATATCACTTCATATTCAGCCTGTGACGTTCATTTTTTAAATTTATTTCATAGCTCTAACTTTCAGCCCAAAGAACAATATGTGAGTCCCAACTATCAACTCAGTGACAAACAACAAATCTGAGCTTCAGAAGCAACCTTTCCGGCCAGGAGTGCCAGTGAAGAGCTGTATTACATGACAGGACAGCAGGAGAGCGGGTGGGCACCTTGTAAATCCGTATGTACTCGTCTATGCTCAGGTCCCGAAATTTCCGCCACAGTGCAAGTGCTTGCATGTCGCCTAGTTCCAGTCGCTGGAAGAACTCATGTGCTGATTGTGCTACGTTTTTATCATCCGCTGCTTCTTTATTAACCTGTACATAAACCTAAAGGCGTAACAGTATATTAAATGAAGTACACTACTAATCACTGTTATCTTCAAAACAGAAAAGAGGGAAACAAAACAATCTGGAGAATTTTCATTTAAAGGTTACATAAGTGCCTTTCTCACGAGTGTAACTTTTTCTTTTTCTTTTTTTTTGCTATGGACCCTTAGTGAGCCCTACCTACCTGTTCTCAAAATGCATATACATAGGATTATACAATACAGGAAATAATCACATTGAAATATTAATGTTCAAATATTTAAAAATATTTGTGATATAGTAACAGAGGAAAACATTAAATTTCTGACTGAGGTTAATGAAAATAATGCATAATTTTTTTCTTCTCATACATGTTCATATACTGTTAGGTCAAGAATGCCTGGTTTAGACTAAGCTAGCATTTCTTCTTAAAAAAAAAAAAAAGTGAAATTATTATTGCTGCAACTTCTCTGAGAAAAGGTTGAAGGCAGCAGACTAGTTCAATCTGGGAAAGAAAAGGCCAAAGGATGATTTAGCAGTTATTTAGCAGTAATGAAAACCATTTTGAACTCTTCTCTAAATCTGCAAAGACCAGGGGAAAAACAAAACAAAACAGGTGATACAGGAAGACCTTTGGGATAGTTCGCTTAATTATACTCCAACTTGGGCTCTTGAGAACTGTGGGAGGCTCTCACTTCAGTGTTTGCATGATCTGCCCTGGCTGGCTTAGCTCTGCCCCACCCAGTGATGGGAGTGCAGGCAGATGGCTTATTAAGGGCTCTTCCAGTGCTAGGATTTTGTGTTCACAGAATCATTTTCCAGTCTCTAAACCACAAGGTTGATAAGTGATATAAAAATATCAACAATATAGCTCAAGTAATATTGAAGTGATGCATTATGGACTATAAAGTTGTAACTCACTTCTAGGGTGAAACATGAACAATAAATTTACTATCCTCATATTTTTTCCAGCAAGCTATTAAAGTAGCATGATATTTAAAAAAATTGGCAAATAAGCCACCCAAAAATATGAGACCTCTAAACCCTTACATACTCTTAAAATATCATGGTAGCAGACCTTAGGTAGAAAAAGTGATTTTATTGCTGGACAACCATAATGTGGCTTATGGCTTCCCAGGTGGCTCAATGGTAAAGAATCCACCTGCCAATGCGGGTTTGATTTCTGGGTCGCGAAGATTTCCTGCAGAAGAGAATTGTAACCCGCTCCAGTATTCTTGTTTGGGAAATCCCATGGACAGAGGAACCTGGAGGGTTACAGTCCATGGGGTCGCAGAGAGACAGACATGACTTAGAGACTAAACAACAACAATGTGGCTTATATCCACTAGATACTACTAACGAAAGGAACAGGGTATTATTAAACACTTATCTCAAGCTAAAAAGGCCTCAGCTTTCATAGATGGCTCATGTTAATTACTGGAATTGCAAAAGTGAACAAATAAGTGCTTTCAAATAAAGGTTGCTGTTGTTTAGTTGCTAAGTTGTGTCCAATTCTGAAAAGAGTTAATAACACAGCAGGTCTAGAAACTGCTATCCTTAAAATGTGTTGTCTGCAAGGTTAGCTCTTGGCTGCCATCTGGGGAACCTGAATTTTGACAATGCTCCTACCAATCTAACCAGTAAGAGTGGATCACAGTGCCTCTAAACTGCTTGTGAAAACAATATGGTTTATGCTAAACATCTGCTTTTCTCCCAGGATTTGGAATTTTAGTACCAAGCTACACAGAGGGTGGCTACATAATCAGCCTCCAATGAGCTTCCCTGGTAGACAACATTTCATACATTGTGGGTGACTCTATTAGCAAAGGACTTTGGCGGCTTGGGCCTGATTTTCTCTGGACTTGCCCCCATGTGCCTTTTCTCTTTGCTGATTTTGATTGGCATCTTTTTGCTATAACAGATCTTAGCTGTGAGTTCAACCATATGCTGAGTGTTGTGAATCCTTCTAGAGANTTCCCTGGTAGACAACATTTCATACATTGTGGGTGACTCTATTAGCAAAGGACTTTGGCGGCTTGGGCCTGATTTTCTCTGGACTTGCCCCCATGTGCCTTTTCCCTTTGCTGATTTTGACTGGCATCTTTTTGCTATAACAGATCTTAGCTGTGAGTTCAACCATATGCTGAGTGTTGTGAATCCTTCTAGAGAATCCTTAACTTGAGGGTGGTTTAGGGAGACTTGATACATAAGAATTAATTTCTACATGGTCCTATGAATAAGTCAGTTAGAACACAGAGAAAGAAGATTTTTGGTAAGGTGTAGGAAAAAAGAGTCACTGCAAAACAGTAATCTGCAGACTTCCTGATTTTTGAATGACTTATCCAATGACAACTGCTTAATAGTCCAGCCTGCAGAAGTAAAGGCATACATATATCTATAAATGGCTTGTTACTCAAAATTAATATCTCCACCCTCCCCCTGTCTGTCTTGCCTCTCTTCTCTCTATCTCTCTCACATACATGTATGTGGTGTGTGTGTGTGTGTGTGCATGCACATTCAGTTTATAAGTAAATATATTAAAAACCCTTATTTTCAGAAGAGGAAAGGTATTCAATTAAAAAAAAAATCTAGGATCCTAAACTCAAACTGTCAAACATCAAAAAATCTAATATACACTCAAAATACTGATAAGAATATTTTAGGAAAAACATCACCAGNTGCTGAGTGTTGTGAATCCTTCTAGAGACTCCTTAACTTGAGGGTGGTTTAGGGAGACTTGATACATAAGAATTAATTTCGACATGGTCCTATGAATAAGTCAGTTAGAACACAGAGAAAGAAGATTTTTGGTAAGGTGTAGGAAAAAAGTCACTGCAAAACAGTAATCTGCAGACTTCCTGATTTTTGAATGACCTATCCAATGACAACTGCTTAATAGTCCAGCCTGCAGAAGTAAAGGCATACATGTATCTATAAATGGCTTGTTACTCAAAATTAATATCTCCACCCTCCCCCTGTCTGTCTTGCCTCTCTCCTCTCCATCTCTCTCACATACATGTATGTGGTGTGTGTGTGTGTGTGTGTGTGTGTGTATGCACATTCAGTTTATAAGTAAATATATTAAAAACTCTTATTTTCAGAAGAGGAAAGGTATTCAATTAAAAAAAAAATCTAGGATCCTAAACTCAAACAGTCAAACATCAAAAAATCTAATATACACTCAAAATACTGATAAGAATATTTTAGGAAAAACATCACCAGAATCTTTTTCTCCCTTTCTTAAAATTTAAAATAGAAATAATTAAAACAAAAAGCCATTCCTAATTCATGAAGACAAGCTTGGCATTTCAGCAATTTGTAGGGAGAAACCAATCATTACTGAGAATCAACTGACAATATCTTATCAAACAGAACAATTCAGTTCAGTTCAGATCAGTCGCTCAGTCATGTCCGACTCTTTGCGACCCCATGAATCGCAGCACGCCAGGCCTCCCTGTCTATCACCAACTCCCAGAGTTCACTCAGACTCACGCCCATTGAGTCAGTGATGCCATCCAGCCATCTCATCCTCTGTCGTCCCCTTCTCCTCCTGCCCCCAATCCCTCCCAGCATCAGAGTCTTTTCCAATGAGTCAACCCTTCGCATGAGGTGGCCAGAGTACTGGAGTTTCAGCCTCAGCATCAGCCCTTCCAAAGAA
>SJYA01001578.1:3733799-3794167 GCA_006410615.1 Neotragus moschatus | reverse complement strand
CTCTCACATCCATACATGACTACTGGAAAAACCATAGCCTTGACTAGGTGGACCTTAGTTGGCAAAGTAATATCTCTGCTTTTGAATATGCTATCTAGGTTGGTCATAAAAGAGCCTTAATTAGCATTTAACAATCTGCCTGTAAACGCACTATATAAAACTATTAACATTCATTAGCATATTAGAAAAGAAATGCTTTTTCCTTCAAAGTAAAATTTTATACAATGCATTTCTGAAATTACATTTTTCAATTTACAGTTACTTTGAACCAATTACCCTTAGAAAGTATGTATTTTGAAGACAGCCCCCTTCTGAGGCTAGATGCAGACTCAAAGGGAATAAAAAGGAAATTTTAAATTTGCATTTGATATGTAATAATATGGCTGAATAAAAGTGTTTTTGAGGATGGGGATGCAATTTTTCTTTTAGGTTACTAGAATGCAAAAGCCAGCTGTATTACTAGTTAAGAGAATAAAATAAATGTCTGAGACTTCCTGAAAGGAGTATTAATCGTTCCTTCTATTTCTAAATGTTGGGATTGCCAAAAAGCATGATGTTTTATTTCTAATTGAATAATTATAATCAGCTCTTGGGATGACCTGCCCAAATGTAAGAAATAAGTGTGAAAAGTTAAAGTAGTAGATAATGCTCTCTCACTCCCTGCTCAGTCCTTAAACTTGATTCTAGAATACAAGAGCCGCATAGGCACACCTGAATTCCTTGATGCAGGGTTCTAACCCCACTCCTGGTTATTTTTGTTTTAAAAACTGAAAGTAACTGCGAAGAATGGTTAGCATAACTTTGACACTAAAGATTCTTTTATCTCAATATTCATTTGTCTTCTATCTTAAAATGCATTTAATTTTGATCTCATATTTTAGAAAATAACATGTAACAAATTCCTGACTATAATCCAAACATGTTCATTTAATGTTTCATGTATTGATCAGAAATTTCTCTGGTTGAGACCAACTCCTAATATGAAACGAAATATCAAAGAAATTCAAATTCATGTTATTATAATTTAATATATCAGTTAATACAGTCAAAACTTCCTAGGTAAAAAAAGAAATCGTTTGATGTAACTAATGTATTAATGACTAAACTTCTCCTCATTAGAACATCATTAGCAGTATATAAACAGCATTTTACCATCCCTTTATCTTCTTTTAATCTTTGGAATTTCTGATTTTTATTCTCTGTGTATATATAATTACATTCATGGTGTGTTACACCTCTATCAAAGGGTGACAGTTACTGACTTGCTGTGGATCACCATGCACATGCCTAATAAATACTGCTCTCTGCTGAAAAACCTGTTCTTCCCACATTTCAGTGGGGTGAGATAACGGCTGAGCTCTTAACATGTTTAGTCTGGCCTTGCTCGGCATTTCCATTCTTATTCTAAGAACACCCAGAGAACAATGGGACACTGTAGCGCTGTCTGAGGGGAGTGAGGGTGAGGGAGAAAGCATGTGGCTTTGGGAAAGACACATCATGAGCAACGGTGAAGCAGGCAAGTTACCAGGAGAGAGGAGAGAATTGCCCAGACTGAGAAGGGCCTGAGGGAAAAACTCCTGGGGACAGCATAGGCTGGGCAGCCCCTCAGGTGGCAGCAGGCCCTCACAGGGCAGCGGTTCACAGTGTCCCCACACACGGAGGCTGGTCTCGGGCCTGTGGAACTGAGACACAGCAAGACCTCCCAGGTGAAGTCTGTCACACAAGGAGAGCTGGGTGCCTCCAGGGCATCACGTAGGCTCGGATCCTGGGCACGTCAGTCAAGAGTAGTGTGCACTGAAGCCAAGAAGAGGTCTCGACAGCTCCCTCGGGATGCACACAAGAGCCTCTGTGTGACCTGTAAGGTGGGAAATCCCTAACCTGACTTGAGTTGGCTCCCACCACTCTCAAAAGTGATGGTTGGGTTCAGACTCAGGTTTATAATTTAAAAGCTATTTCTTGTAGATGCTATAACAAGTAAAATCCACCTCAATCACAACAATCATTTTCCCTGAAAAAAGTAATGTGGATTAAATCAACAAGATTATACTTTAATTCAATTCTTTAAACAGTATGAATATTAACTGCATATATAATCTTATATATGTCTAGAATTGATTTAGGCTTGACTTACTTTGAGAAATTGTTTTGAGATTCTAAAGTCAGAAAAAAACACAGTCTTTTGATTTTTAAAAAATGGAAGCAAGTAAACATTATCACTTATTAAATTGGTGCTTTGGTCCTGCTTTATCTTGTTTTTATTATTTTGCTACTGATATCAGGAAATTCAGGGTAAAATCTCATTACCTAGTAATACATTATCGCCAACTTTCTATGTCTTTTTTGTTAAATGCCCATCACTGTGATTACCTCAAATCCTTTTAGAAAAGGGGCAGGATAAAAATAATGAAATACTACAGGGATCATCCTGAATCTTTACAAATGCCAGTGCTAGGGGACTTCCCTGGTGGTCCAGTGGTTAGTATGCGGTGCTTTCCTTGCTGGTGCCCAGCTTTGTTCCCTGATCAGGGAACTAAGATCCCACAAATTGTGTGGCATGACCAAAGGGGGGGGAAAAAAAAAAAGCCAGTGATAGGGTATAAGGCTAATGCATACTGTATTGGCATATTCACCTCTTATGAGAGGCTGCTCATATTTCAGAGGAATCTCTGTATTTCTCAAAATACAATTAATATGCAACATCAACGAGTGAAGCTCTAAAACCTTCTGTAGCAAAAAACAAACAAGCAAAAAAGCCACCAAACCAAAAAACCGAAAACAGAAAAAAGTGACTGGGTTCTCTGTTCTTAAAAGTACAGAGTTAGCTTTTATTAAGGTCCATTCAAGTAGCTTAAATCTAGGAGGAACTCTGAGAAGTCACTTTTAAAAATCATTAAGACTGAGTAAATGATGACCCCCATATACCTATGATTTAGATTTAACATTATTAACATCATAGGAACTATTTCTTTTATGTTAGTGGGAAGGCTTTTTGAAGTATTTCAAAACTTACTACTAATGTTTTCTTTGAAGCAACAGTATGAATTTTAAACAGCAAAAATATTATTTAACTTAGCCAATTTGAGGGAGGGGAGGAACTATTAAAAGCCACTTCTCTGGTTTGTGAAAAATTAGTAGAACAATGAAAAGGAAAGGTTTCGAATGTTGGCTAAAAAATAGTCCTAGGTCAATGCACAGCATGGCCAGGTGTCCTGGTTAAAGAATGACTGCAGGGGCCGAGAACAACCATTTTAAATAGAGCAAAGCACAAGCATGGAAATGCAGCAGAGAAATGACTGCATTCAATACTTTCATCACAGAAAACAAGTGCTAAAACTACGACATAATTTCTAACCTGGCTATGAAACTGAAACTGGGGGGATACTGATCATGGGGCAAATTAGAGGCACCCAGGCCATGAAATCTGCTCCTGGATGGCCAAAGCCAAATTTAAAACAAATACGCCAGAAGACTGAAACTGTGACAGCTGAACTACTAATTGTGCCTGGGGTATAGCAATTTAATTTGGAAAGAAAGGAAAATGCTTTGTAAATAATGACGGTCAGTGGAAATGACTGGCTCAGAAAGGCACTCTGCAGTGCCAGTGGTGGGCTGAGGCAGGGCAGCACACAGAGCACTCTGGGGCAAAGTTGCCTGTGGTGGATTCTCGGGCTTGGCACTTGGCTTCTTCACCAGTAAACTGCATGGTTAAGTTAAATTTTGGACAAATGCTAAATAGTGTATCCTATGATAGCCCTTAGCCCTTCCTTGGAGCTTTACAAAAGGTTTCTTTATGCCATAACTTAAACAGAAGAGGCAAATTCATTCAAGCATTTAAGGCATGTTGTCTGAGGCTGCAGATAAAAGACCAAGAAGACAGATCCTTCTTTTGAAAGAGCTCCATCTGTAACTTCTGAGAAGGAAAAAAAAAAAAAAGGGTTTGACCAAGGTTCAGGTTTTCTGTTTAGAAACAGGACAGAATCATTAACATTTGCTTACCACTCAAAAAGGGACAAACATTCTCATTTATATTAAAAGCTGTTGCTGGAAGTAACCTACAGTGACAACTATAATTTTAAAATGAAACTGGGTCTGCAAAAATAGCACAAAGATAAAATAACCTAGAGTCTGCCATAGTAAGCTCTGCATTTTTCTCCATTCAGCAAAGGAAGGAGGAAGAAAGCAGATAAGTGCTCTAATGGATTGCTGTCTACTATTACAAACAGCAAGGTGGGTGTATTTGACTAGCTCTCTTTTGTCTATAAACACTGCTCCTCTGTGAAGCTATTAGCGCTTCCCAGGTAGTTCAGTTGTAAAGAATCACCTCCCAAGCAGGAGACACAGGTTTGATCCTTGGGTTGGAAAGATCCCCTGGAGAAGGAAATGACAACCCACTCCAGTAATCTTGCCTAGAAAACCCCATGGGCAGAGTAGCTTGGCAGGTTACAGTTCATGGGGTCACAGAAGAGTCAGACATGACTTAGCAACTAAACAACACCATGAAGCTATTAGGCAAAAGAACACTTAATGAAAGCAATATTATTATGCCTTGAGTTTTTTGTTATTCATGAAAGTACCCCCTTCGCCTGTTCCTTATGTGTCTGNCATGGGCAGAGTAGCTTGGCAGGTTACAGTCCATGGGGTCACAGAAGAGTCAGACATGACTTAGCAACTAAACAACACCATGAAGCTATTAGGCAAAAGAACACTTAATGAAAGCAATATTATTATGCCTTGAGTTTTTTGTTATTCATGAAAGTACCCCCTTCACCTGTTCCTTATGTGTCTGTCAATCAACAATCTCTAATGTAGATGTCTGATATCCCTCTTCTTATGAGTCTCAAGAGGCAGGAAACTGTATTAAACTGCATAGAATAAAATGTATGTTTAGGTTGCCAGAGAGTTTAAGAACAAATTTCACTACAATATTTAAAAGATTATGGGCCACAAACATTTACTACCGTCAAGATTAAATAAAAAACTTCTGAGATTGGGTGGGAGAAAATGCCAGGAGTAACTCTCATATATCAAACTGTACTCTAAATTCTTAAAGAATGTGCTCTGAACAAGACAAGGTCTCCAAGTGATTTCTTGCATTTCCTGCACTGTGGGTTTGTGTCTGGGGCCTGGATCTGATGAAAGGTTCACTAAGCTCATGGTAAAAATACTCACGATTAATAGTTTTAGAAAATAATACAGTAAAATGCCAGGCACTAAAGCAGCCTACTTTATTGAAAACCATAAAGATTTACTAATTTTTAAACTCTCGACTATCCATAAAACTCTCAATGGGAAAGAGGGGGAAAAATCTTTTGGTTAACAGTATAAACCAAATGGCTCAGAGGGTAAGAGACTTGGGTTCAGTCTCTAGGTCAGGAAGATCCCCTGGAGAAGGGAATGGCAACCCACTTCAGTATTCTCACCTGGAGAATTCCATGGACATAGCAGTCCATGGGTTCGCAAAGAGTCGGACAGGACTGAGTGACTAACACTTTCACTTTCATAAATCAAAACATACGCATTTAAAATGCAAGTGAAGGTACAAACTCAGGAGGAAATCACAAATGTTAATGATCTTTAAGAATCAGATGTGTTTTGTTAAATACAAAATAATATAACAAAAATGGAAACAACGCGCTCTCTGTGGCTTTGGCTAGAGGGGTAAAGCGTTGCTTGGCAAGTGCGCCTCCTTACACACAACCTTAGTCTGATCCCCCATATGTCACCAAAGTGGCTGGTAGTATCTGTGCTCTTTGTCAGGCCCAGAGATAACAACTGGGACAATGTAAACGAAACACATTCCTGGAGATTAACTGGACAGGAAGAGCTTTATTAATAAGCTCCAGGAAGAACTGAGGACAGAAAAGCCGAGTGAAGGGACTAAATGAGGTAGAACAGAAAGAAGTGCACATTGAGCAAAAGCCAGGAAAAGGAGCTGGAAGACAAATGAAAAAAGATACCCAAATTTGGAAAAACACATATATGCCTTCCCTCTACAACAGAACAAGAGAAAAAACGTACATACTCATGTTTCCTCAAGTCTAAATGAATTACAGTTATTAGAGCAAAGGAAGCTGCAGTACATAACAACAAATAACAGACCAAAAGAATTCTTAGCTGAATCTGATATTCTGTATGTTTATGCCAAGATTCCATACCTGAATAAATACTGTTCCAAATCAACTAAAATAGTTACAAAAGAAGTATTTGGATAAGAAAATTAAAGTAAGTCCTTAGTAAAATATAAGCAATATTTTCAATAATTTTGGGTCCTTATTTAAGAACAGTTTTGTTGTTTTTTTTTAAAGCCCCTGGGAGTAAAAATGTGTTACCAAGCTGCACTGTACTCTGAAAAAAGATGAGGTATTTTCTACTTTTTTTTTCGTCGACTTACTTCAAAGAGATGCTGTAAAGGACTGGACTGGAGTTTTTCTTCATAGCCAAACAGCTGGAAGCCAGTTCCCAGAAGACCTACCACAATAATCCACAAATGAGAAAATTTAAAAATGGAACAGTAGAGAACAATCATGGCAAGGAACAGGTATGCATCCTAAGAATACTGCAAAATACACGCTACCATGTCCTGCTACCCCATAAACTGACACAAGTCAAATTCAGTTATGTTGAATCACAGATTCAATATATATAGAAGGGCTCACTGAAATTAATCCCACAGAAACCAAAAGACTATGAGCTCAAAGGCAGAGTCTGGGACTAATTTATCTTTGTGCTAACAGTGCCCAACACCTACCTCCCTACAAGACATCAGTAAAACAAGCATTTATTGAGCCACTACTCTGCGGAAGGACATCGTGCTACCAGGCACTAGACACACTAGACACTCAAAATTTGTGAAAAGACAATGATGGGAAGTGATTTCAAATATCTTTTAAAATTTGTAGATGTGAAAATAAAGATAGGAATCAGATTAGTGTTATAGTTATTAGTTCTCAAATAACTGAAAGTAAAACTCTGATTACTCTTCTCATTCAAGGTGACAAAACACTTTTATCTGGCTATATATTTGTCTTTCACTTGCCACTGTTTTGTTTACGTTTTGGGGTTTTTTTTTAGTCTTTTGTAAGTTCAAAATTCACAGATGGTATTAATTTGAACTTTAAAAAAAATAATAGTTGAGGTTTGAAAATGACAATGAAAATTCTTAGTACAGACTGTCAATATTTATATTCTTAGACATTTTGCTGAAAGGTGACCACAATTTTGGACTTGAAGGATATATGTAGCCTGTGCCAAGAGTAATTATAGGTAGTAAAATTTTAAAAAACTAATTTGTTTCTATGTCAGTTATGTAGCTTCAGATCTGAAGAAGCTATTGCTGCTCGGCCTTGCTGATGTACATTTTTCTATACAGCCTCAGCAGAAAGTGGAATGTTACTAAACACAGGGTAGATAATCTTTGGAGCTTAGACAGGAACTAGAAGGATGACTAAAATAAGTACCAGCACTATTCACTTTTAAGCAAAAGCAAATGTGATCATGATTCAGGGTCCTAGAAGTTGGGTGTGAAAAGATACCCAAAGCAATCTGAAAAATAGAGACAGGAAAAGTAAAGGCCAATTTCATTTGACATTCAACCTAATACATTTCCAAAAATTAATTCTGTACTTAAGAACCGTTGGCCAACTTTTAATATGGGATAGGTGAACAGCCAAAATTAAAACTCTTTAATAATGATGGTTTGATGGAAATGTCAACAGACCATTAACCATAGTAGTCCTTTAGAGAAAAATCACTACAATAAAATTCTGCAGCTAAAATTTAATGAATATCATAATCACGTATTTGCTAATGGCTGTGAAATGCCTGAATCAGTAAAACTCATATAAAGTGGATGCCATCTATTAAATCTGACCGTTGAGCTTAGAGCCCAAAACTCTGAGTGCCCACTGTGAGCTGCAGGTGGGTTTTTTAAATGCAAGGCATGTTTTCTCTCCCTCCACAATGAATAGTAAGGGCACTGTTAGGTTCAAGGTCTATTTAGTGTCTAAAAAAGATTTTTATTAACTGAGAGGATAACATTCATAAAAGAAGATCATGATAAATTTATCTTTCAGAAACTCTGATTTCATTTCAGTAGATATGGAACACAGTATTTAGTACTGAAAACGTTACCTAGCCTTTCTTTTAGATAGATTGTGAAAGACTTTCCAAGACAGATTCTTTCATCATTCTGAGTGCCTATTATGTGCTAAGCATGATGGATACAAAAATAACTAAGACATAGACCATGCTTTCATGGAATATTTCACCTAGCAAGGGAGAGCAGCATACAAAAGAATACAGATAGGAGAGAAGCCCATTTGGGTAGAACTGGATACTAAGAACTTGGTGATGTGAGAAGGTGGGCAAGGGTGTGTTGGGGTGTGAAGAGAATGCTTTTCCGAGATGACACAAGGGCTAGATCTTAAAATGTCCATGGTAGCTGCCTGAGATTTTAATAAAAACTGCATTTTACATGCTACTAGTCCTTCCCTACCACATCAACTTCATTTACCTTGTCATTCCACACCTTGACTACTGCAGTATATAAGCTACAAACGGTTCTGAGTAAACTCAAGACATTAGACATAATCTGTGGCATTCAGCTCTCTGGGTCTCACTCTTTTCTTCCTCTTTTCATTTGGACCAATCACGCACTCCATGACTTGTACAATTTAAGGGGAAGCCAAAATATCCCAGGTTGTTTTTCTTCTAGGCCACTGGCTCAGGGTATGACAAATCCCATTTCCTGTAGGTTGGCCCGGGGAAGCTGTTGAGAAGGGTGTATAACTAGTCTTACTTTTCCTCTAATACTTACATCTACATTTAACTAATGAATGTAAGCTACTTTAATAAAACCACAAAAGTCTGTATTTTTCAGGACTTGTTCTGTATGTATGAAGTTTCCTCCCCCCAAAACTTACTTGTATGGTGAGAATTATTCTAATAAGTAAAATACAAGATTTATGGAAAAGAGTCATCAGGAAAAAAAACAGGTAGGAGGCACTACTTCATCCAATGGGAGTTTGACCATATTTTGTCCAGATGATCAAGTAATGTGATATTAAAACAAACTTAACAATGATGTGAAAAATAAAAACTTAAACTTACTTACCAAACTGCATGCCCCAATCGCCAAGATAATTTATTCTTGTTACTTGATGTCCTAAAGCTTCTTTGAGATTTGCTATAAAATTTCCTAGTAATCAATAAAATACATAGTTTCTCATTCTTATATGTTTCGGCATAAGAACCATCTAATATCAAAGCATAACAGAAAATTCTCTTGACAAAATCTACTAACTTTTTTAAAAACAAAAACATTCATTATTATGTTTTCATCTATATTACAGAAAGGGAGTAAAAATTATTTTGGAGGATGTAGTTATTCTAAATCTCACAATTTTCTTCAACATTAATGGAGGTTATGAATACACAGAGTAATTGTGATTCCAAGTCAATTCCAAGGACAGAAAATAACAGAATCTCAGTAATTAAAAAAGAATATATAATTTGGTTGTTCCCTAAAGAACTTAGCCATATGGTTTTTTTTTAAGTAGCTCACTCCACTTTCTTTCAGTTATGAAGTCCAGCCTCTCATGCTGCTCCCTAAATAACAGCACACAGGAATCCCAGGCCTCCACCTTTCTGTACTGCTGATGCATTCAGGTTTGCCATTTGCCATCTATTCCATTCTGCACATACTGAAGCTAAAAGTAACAGACCCCAGAACCTCTTGCAGTTAGGGTTCCAGAAGTCATTGGGCAATCAGATACACTTTGCTTGTGATCTAGAAGGTGAAAAGCGAGTTACCTTTATTTTTTTTCTGAAAAGAACAGTGGTGGAGGCTTTGACTTTTAGTGGCATCACTACTAGAGGTCCCAGTGTCCTGCCATACAACTTCCAAGGGAAGTGAAATGTAGGATATGGGTGACCTCTTTTCCTTCTCTGAATTCTCAAAGGTACAATAAACCAGGAATAATGGCAGGTTCCTGACTCGGGCAGCGGCAGTAATCAAAGAAAAGGCAGAAGCTCCCTTGATGATGAGAAGTTCTGTGGTAGTTTTGGGCATCATCTATGTCAATTTAATCCAAAGCATCTCTAGCACTCCCGACAACTCTGCAAGCTATTCAATATCCCATTGTAAATTCCCTCCTGCTTTTACTAGAGGAGATCTAGTTTTCTGCAAATAACCCCTAACCAATAGGCATACCTGACAAATTACAATAGCTACTTCTCCAGTTTCCCTACTTTTAGACTTCCCCAAACTCTATAGTCCCAGCAACAAAATTCCCCTTTTGCAGCTGGTACTCAGATTGTATCTCTATTTTTTTGTAGTACCTTACTGTCTTTTGTGTGCGCTTAGTCATTTAATCGAGTCCAACTCTTTGCAACACCATGGACTGTAACCTGTCAGACTCCTCTGTCCATTGCTTGGGGATTCTACAAGCAAGAATACTGGAGTAGGTTGCCATGCCCTCCTCCAGGGGATCTTCCCAACCCAGGGATTGATCCCAGGTCTCCCACATTGCAGACAGATTCTTTACTATCTGATCCACCAGGGAAGCCCATGAACACTGGTATGGATAGCCTATCCCTTCTCCAGGGGATCTTGCCGACCTAGGAATCAAACTGGGGTCTCCTGCATAGCAGGCAGATTCTTTATCAGCTAAGCTACCAGGGAAGCACCTATTATCTGATAAATCCAACTAAATGACTGAACCTAGGCTTTTGGAATTAGGCTACCTAATTTCAAATCCTTGCTGCTATACTTTACTAGCATTGTGATTTGGGGAAAGTTACTTTTGATGTCTGAGTTTCCTCATCTATAACCAACAGAACTTACTAATCAGGGCTCCTGTGAAACTAGTTCAGATAATACATGAAAACACTAAACATGGTAAGTTTTAATAAATATTCTCTCTTCCTGGTTCAAGCATTTCCCTTAACAATTGTCAAATAAGTTTATCATGCTTTACCCATCAATTGCTCCTATGCTTTAGACTTATGTAGTTTTTCTTATACAGTATATTTCTTATATTCTTTTTCATCAAGTCCTGTCATTCCCTCTCTTATAATGCTGCTTGAGAACTTTGTAACAACAAAAGTTGACTGTAGTGCAATATAACCTATTCCAGAAGTATGGACATTCTCCACATCTTTAGAGTATTTCAGTATGGATTAAATCACTTTCTTATAAGTACGCAAAAGACAAATTTCTATACTGGAAGACAGATTATATGAGATAAACTCTAAAGTCCCTTCCAATTTTAATATTACACAATTCTAACTGCAGTTTTAGGATGGGCTACTATATAATGTCATGTTTTAATAGAAATCATAAGTCTACTGTACACTCAAACATTACAACCAAGAAGTATTACAGTAATCTTTGTTAGGATAGTCCTGTTTCAATTTTCAGTCTTGAAAACTCCAGTTAGTACTCATATGACTCAGACTGATTTTATTTTTTAAAACAAAATATATGGACAAAAAAAATTGGGAGGATGACTATCAATCCCATATAACTGGTTTCATTTATGCATCTTTCAGTTCTTTATATGCATACATACTTTTAACAAGTTAAAATCAAAATACACATGCCTGGATTCTGAGTCAACCTTTTGGTTTTGAAACAAATTTCTTTCTGTCATTTTTAAAACAAGTTTTTTCATTTTAGGGTCATATTTAATTAGCATTAAGCTCATATAAATTTCATTTTTTTGTTTCTTTGTCCTTTTGCTACTTAAGCATTAAACCAATACTGCTCCAAAAGTCATGTTCAGTATTTTCTGTGAAACTAACAGCACTTACCTATGATGGTAGAACGCAAATGTCCAACGTGAAATTTTTTGGCAACATTAGGTGAACTGCAAGATAATTGTACAAGTTATTTTTTTCTGTTCTACAAACAAGAGTTCTAAAATGCATTAGGTCATAGCTCTATAGTTTAATATAACTGTGGACTAAAGCCTTTGGTATTTTGGACAAAGACAGTTAAAAATTAGTCATTTAGAGTACTTCCCTGCTGGTACAGTGAATAAGAATCTGCCTGCCAGTGAAGGAGACACAGGTTCGATCCCTAGGCCAGGAAGATTTCACATGCCAAGGAGCAACTAAGCTTATGTACCACATCTACTGAAGCCCATGAGCCTAGAGCCTGTGGTCCACTGCAATGAGAAGCCCGTGTACCACAACAAAAAGTAGCCCCTGCTCGCCAAAACTAGATAAAGCCCGTGCCCGGCAATGAAGACCCAGTGCAGCCAAAAATAAATACTTTTATTTATTTATTTATTTATTTTTAAATTTAATAATTAAAAATAATAAACCGAATATAGACTGATGATTCATTTCCCACACGATAGCACACATGTAATAATTTTTAAAATTAGACATTTAGAGCAAAGATAAATTAGATCTCAGAAAGAACCACCCTTAGGGAATTGATCCTGTGACTCAAGAGGTAGTCACATAACATACACAGAAATAGCACACTCAGCAAGCAGATACAATAGGGGCTTGGTAAAAAGATGAAAAAATTCAGAGAGACTGTTTTGACACAAACAAGGTACATTATTAGGAATTAAGTTTAGTGCGCTAGTTCTCAAGTCTTTAGTGTCTAAAAATTATTGTGGACCCCAAAATAATTTTATTTATATGAGTAATATCTATCAATATTTATAGTATCAGAAATCAAAACAAAAGTATAAAAATATTTATGTAGAAAGTTTCCCAGGATAACCAGAAATAGAATTTACCATTCCAAATTCTCAAGCAACACATTTGTTACTCTTGGTTGTTGAGAAGTTGCAATTAAGATTTAACAATACCTAATGCTTTTCACTTTCATGCACTGGAGACGGAAATGGCAACCCACTCCAGTGTTCTTGCCTGGAGAATCCCAGGGACGGGGGAGCCTGGTGGGCTGCAGTCTATGGCGTCACACAGGGTCGGACACGACTGAAGCGACTTAGCAGCAGCAGCAGCAATGCTAGTTAGAAAAGACTCTTGAGAGCCCCTTGGACTGCAAGGAGATCCAATTAGTCCATCCTAAAGGAGATCAGTCCTGGGTGTTCACTGGAAGGACTGACGCTAAAGCTGAAACTCCAATACTTTGGCCACCTCATGCAAAGAGTTGACTCATTGGAAAAGACTTTGATGCTGAGAGGGATTCGGGGCAGGAGGAGAAGGGGACGACAGAGGATGAAATGGCTGGATGGCATCACGGACTCGATGGACATGAGTCTGAGTGAAGTCCGGGAGTTGGTGATGGACAGGGAGGCCTGGCGTGCTGTGATTCACGGGGTTGCAGAGTCGGACATGACTGAGGGACTGAACTGAACTGAATGCTAGTAAGGTAACGTTCAAAATTCTCCTAGCCAGGCTTCAGCAATACATGAACCATGAAATTCCAGATGTTCAAGCTGGTTTTAGAAAAGGCAGAAGAACCAGAGATCAAATTGCCAACATCTGCTGGATCATCGAAAAAGCAAGAGAGTTCCAGAAAAACATCTATTTCTGCTTTATTGACTATGCCAAAGCCTTTGACTGTGTAGATCACAATAAACTGTGGAAAATTCTAAGAGAGATGGGAATACCAGACCACCTGACCTGCCTCTTGAGAAACCTATATGCAAGTCAGGAAGCAACAGTTAGAACTGGACATGGAACAATACACTGGTTCCAAACAGGAAAAGGAGTACGTCAAGGCTGTATATTGTCAGTCTGCTTATTTAACTTACATGCAGAGTACATCATGAGAAACGCTGGACTGGAAGAAGCACAAGCTGGAATCAAGATTGACGGGAGAAATATCAATAACCTCAGATACGCAGATGACACCATGCTTATGGTAGAAAGTGAAGAACTAAAAAGCCTCTTGTTGACAGTGAAAGAGGAGAGTGATAAAGTTGGCTTAAAGCTCAACATTCAGAAAACTAAGATCATGGCATCTGGACCCATCACTTCATGGGAAATAGATGCGGAAACAGTGGAAACAGTGTCAGACTTTTATTTTTGGGGGCTCCAAAATCATTGCAGATGGTGGCTGCAGCCATGAAATTAAAAGACACTTACTCCTTGGAAGGAAAGTTATGACCAACCTAGACAGCATATTCAAAAGCAGAGACATTACTTTGCCTACAGGTAAAGGTCCGTCTAGTCAAGGCTACGGTTTTTCCAGTGGTCATGTATGGATGTGAGAGTTGGACTGTGAAGAAAGCTGAGTGCTGAAGAATTGATGCTGCTTTTTTTTTTTTTAGAATTGATGCTTTTGAACTGTGGTGTTGGAGAAGACTCTTGAGAGTCCCTTGGACTGCAGGGAGATCCAACCAGTCCATCCTAAAGGAGATCAGTCCTGGGTGTTCACTGGAGGGACTGATGCTGAAGCTGAAGCTCCAATACTTTGGCGACCTCATGCAAGGAGCTGACTCATTGGAAAAGACCATGATGCTGGGAGGGATTGGGGGCAGGAAGAGAAGGGGATAACAGAGGATGGGATAGCTGGATGGCATCACCGACTCGATGGACATGAGTTTGAGTGAACTCTGGGAGTTGGTGATGGACAGGGAGGACGGGCCTCGCCTGCTGTGATTCATGGGGTCGCAAAGAGTCAGACATGACTGAGCAACTGAACTGACTGACTCAATGCTTGTAGAGCACATTCACTCTCTGACAGGCACAGTCTGACACACTTTACATGCATTAACTCAATAGTCAAAAGAACTGTGATGTAATCTCTTATTTTTGATGAGAAAATTGAGACACACAAAGGAAAAATGATAATGAAGTACATTTGGTAATATCTTGAGGACTCTTGAACCTAGATGATAAGCATATGGGGCTTAATATACATTTTCTCTCTTTTGTGTATGTTTGAAAACTTCCTAAGTTTTTCAGTATTAAAAAAGATATTGACTAGGACACAGCTGGGTAAACATGGTAAAAACAAGAGCTTACTCGTGGTCTGTCTCCAGAGCCTTGTTATTTACCTTTTTTAAGGGTATTACAATTTAAAACCTTGATCTGACAGATATCTGTATACAATTGTGAAATTATGGAACTATAAGGAAATTCATGTAATCGTTATTTAGAAAGAAAGCAAATGTTCTTCTATGGGATTAAAAAATAAGTAATCTGCTTCTAGTCAAGAGAGAAGAACAAGCCTTAGGCTTAATTACACTTCTGCCTTAAACAACTAGAAAACTAAAGATTTATGGAACACTGGTTTCATGAAACTGCACAGGACAGTGAAGGACTGTGATCCCTAGGAGAAGGTCAGCCAACAGGGTGGCCCTTAGCACTGCCTTACTAGCAAATTCATGAGATGTAGCTAAAGGAGACCCATCTACACCATGAAAGTGTTTATATCAGAACAGAAGAAAGTTTTCAAATCAATGATTGAAGACTCTCCTTTAAGAAACTAGAAAGGGAGGCTTAAACTAAATCCCAAGTAAGCAGAATAAAAGGGAATAATACAGATGAAGGTTAAAAAAAAAAAGACAGAGAAACTGTGATATCATAACTGGTGGTGGTGGTTATGTGACCTGGCATCTTTGATAAAACTCATTAAACTGCATGTTGAAATACAGTGATTTGCACTGTATTATATACCTCAAAAAACTGATTTTTAAAAAATAGTATAAAAAACTAAAAATAAACTGGCCACGGATGTGCTGATATTAAAGGAATATACAAGATACATTGTTTAATGAAAAAAGGAGAACAATGTATGATGTGTACGATCTCTAGATGGGTAAGCAAGAAACTGATATTGGTGTATGTCTGTATAAAGAGAACCAGGAGACTGGGGTAGGGAGGACACTGCCTTCTCACTGCACTCCCTTTTGTCACCTTTGAATTTTCAAAATCTAAGATTATCATCTAATAAAAATATTATCTAATAATACAGTTTTTGCATAGCTTTTGTATTTTTAAAAATGCAAAAAGGTATACTTGATTTACATTTTATGTTTCAGATGTACAACAGTGAATCACAACCTTTAAAGAAAATATTCCATTTAAAGTTATTATAAAATATTGCCCTGTGTGGCACAATATATCCGTGTAGCTTATTTCATACATAGTAGTCTGTATGTCAGGAGAAGGCAATGGCACCCCACTGCAGTACTCTTGCCTGGAAAATCCCATGGACGGAGGAGCCTGGTGGGCTGCAGTCCATGCAGTCATTAAGAGTCAGACATGACTGAGCGACTTCACTTTCACTTTTCACTTTTATGCATTGGAGAAGGAAATGGCAACCCACTCCAGTGTTCCTGCCTGGAGAATCCCAAGGACGGCAGGGCCTGGTGAGCTGCCATCTGTGGAGTTGCACAGAGTTGGACACGACTGAAGCGACTCAGCAGCAGCAGCAGTCTGTGTGTCTTAACCCCCCTATTCCCACCTTGCCCCTCCCCATGGGTAACCCCAAGTTTGCACTCTGTATCTGTGATTGTTTCTTTTTTGTTGTATTCTTTAGTCTGTTTTTTAGATTCCACATGTAAATAACAACATAAGTATCTGTCTTCCTCTGACTTATTTCATTTAGTACAATGCCCTCCAAGTCCATCTATGCTATTGCAAATGGTAAACTTTTTTTTTTGTTATGGCTGAGTGGTATTCCACACAAACCTCATCTTTATCCATTCATCTGTTGATGGACACTTAGATTATTTCCATATCTTGGCTACTGTAAATAATGCTGCTGTGAATGTTGGGGTGCATGAATGTTTTTAAATTGGTGTTTTTTTCTTCAGATATATACCCAGGAGTGATACTGCTGGATCATATGGTAGTTTTATTTTTAGTTTTTTGAGAAACCTCCATACTGTTTTCCACAGTGGCTTTACCAATTTACATTCTCTCCAACAGTGCACCAGGGTTCCATTTTCTCACATTTTTGCCAACATTTGTTATGTGTGATCTTTCTGATGATACCCGTTCTGATAGGTGTGAGGTGATATCTCATTGTGGTTTTGATTTGCATTTCTCTGATGATTAGCAGTATTGAACATCTTTTAATGTTCCTGTTGGCTAGAAATTTTGTACTTTTTTTTTTAGAATTAGAAGAACTGAATCTGTCTAGAGCTTCAAAAAACCTCCCTTGAACTATCAATTTGACATTTTCTGGCACGATTCTTACTCAGAAGGGAATACAATGAAATGGAAAATACAAATTCCTTTGGCAGCCAAAGTAACTACTATGGATTACAACTTGTATGCTTTACTCGAACTATGAAATATTACTTCATGTAAGTTCTTCAATCTTGCAAGAAAAGAGATATTATTACTCTTATTTTCCACATATAAGAGACTAGAGAAATAAACTGTCCCATTCCAGATGACAGAATCAGTTATTAAGTGAAAACTAGTACCCTGATCTCCTGGACTCCCATTTTCCCAGAGCTCAGTTTGTTTTGTGGGAACACTTCTCATCGAGGAACAGCAGGGTGGGGAAACGTGTTGATAAAAGAGAAGAATGGCTACCACTGCTGACTGTGCTCCTGCAGATTTGATCTGAACACAATAGGAAGGGCTGACTCAGGAGAGAGGCAACCGCTGCTAATGCTTCAAGTCTTACTCTACCCACCAGGTAGAGCCCAAGTCCGAGGCAGACAGTCATCTACCCTGGCACTTTATCACACTCCTCTTGGATCTGACAAAATATAAGAAAATGAACCATTTATCACTGTATCAGGGAGGCAGTGAAGGTTCAACAAATAGGATTCAGAGTTAGCTCTGTGACCCTGAGCAAGCTCCTTGACCTAGCATCACTATCATCATCTCAATTTAAGGGCCAAGTTTCTATTTTTCAAAGATTTCTTTTGATGTGGACCATTTTAAAAGTTTTCACTGAACCTGTTACAATACTGCTTCTGTTTTATATTTTGGTATTTTGGCCCCAAGGTATGTGAGATCTTAGGTTCCCGACCAGGGATTGAACCCTCACCCCCTGCATTGGAAGGAGAACTCTCAAGCACTGGACCACCAGGGAAGTCCTTGGGGCAAGTTTCTTGAACAGAGTATTTCTATCTCTTTACTTTGGGGTGAACTCACCTGGTCTATTAAAGATACTGTATATTTAAAGAAATTCTCTCTTCCCATCTCTTTCATTTTCAGAAGAAATTCAGGAAGGATGTTTTCTATCAATTTTTACCCACCTGCCTACCTCTCTGTCTCCCTTTTGAAACCACAATAAGAATCATAGAATCTGGAATACTTCTAAGGGAGGAAGCAGCTCTAGTCCCTCACCAATGCCAGATGAAAAACAACAGAAAGCAGAGATGACTGCTGGGAAACGGACTCTGCTTTCATTAATGATCAGATGCTTATAAAAGTTCCAGCCTTCCTCAACTGCTTTGGAAAAAAGTTGAGAAAGGCAAATCTGTAAGTAAATAAACTGCAGTTCAAAAAGGCTCCAGAATACAACTCAAATGGAACAGGCTATTTTTAGACATTTCTTATAAGCATAAACAAAAAGGAATATTATATGGGAAACAAAAACTTTGGAGAAAAACCAGAGAATCAATGACTGAGAAAGACTAGTCTTGGTATTTTGATTTTGGTTGGGGAGAAGGGATGGTAAAAAGGAAGTGAAGGTGCATGGGTGGCAACTTTTCACACTTCAAGAAACTGGCAATAGCACTATTTCAAGGGTGAATGTGCAGTAACAGATACTATTCTACTTTCCTACTGATATTCCTTTACTGCTAGTTAGGTAAGAGCAAGAGTGTAAGAGTACTGAAGTGCCTCCCCAGAGAAGGGTATGTATACTGCATCACTGTAAATATATAATGAAAACAATTCAAAGTGTCTACAAACTCTTTGCCACTCTCGTTAAGAGATATAATCTACTTCCCTGCCCTGAGTCAGGGATGATCTTGTGACTTGCTTTGACCAGCAGTGACATAGTGATGATATACCTGTTACAAGACCAGATATTTTACTATTTTGGAGTCCTGAGCATCTTTGTAAAGAGGTCTGGCTCCTCTGCTGGAGAGAGAATACAGGGAGATACCTGGCCAGCCCACAGGTGAGACATTAGAAAAGTAAATGAGTTACCTGGATTTCTAGCCCTAGTATAATGTCTAGATGACCAGAGTTGCTTAAGTGACCACAGGCAAGCAAAAAAACCATTAGGCTATGCTCTTCCCAATTTCCTGGTCTATACATGAAACATAAAACAACTGGTTGTTGTTTTAAAACACTAATCAGTAGTGTGGCAAACTTTTTCTTAAAGAGCCAGACAGTAAATATTTTAGGTCATCTGGTCTCTATCTCAATTATTTGTCTATTGTACTCAATTGCCATTAGAATACCAAAGTAGCCACTCTGAAAATATGTAAATGAATATCTAAGACTGTATTCCAAATTTACAAAAATATAGCAGGCTGGGTTTTGCCCATGAGCTAAAGTTTGCCATTCCCTGTATCAAGTTTTGTAGTGGCTTGTTAAGCAAGAGATAACTGAAACGACAAGCAACTTTCTTTGGGGGACGGCCTTAGTGTAGTTCCTCTCTGGTGTGAGGATGACTGCAGAAGTCTCTGTTCTTTTGATGTAACAACATTTAAACTTTAAATATTTTGACTGGCGCACACTGGTAGCATAAGATTTATTCATAATTTATATCTGCTCCATAAGAAGGTTAGCTTACTCAACAATCAATCCTTGTCATAAACAGATGAGTTTACCAAGTCTTAGAGGGTCTGCTTTTTCTAAGAACAGGATTGAGTGGCAGAAGACAGTACAAATAAACCCCATTCACCTCTGACTATCCAGGTGCTAATCATAACTAAGTTTAAGTTATCACCATAAATTATAATAATGAGTTAAGAAACCAGAAATAGTATTTACCACGTCCACTTAAAAAAATCTTCCACAAAAACATAGACTAAGACAAAGGCTCTAGCAAGTTCTAGCTAAGTGAGAAAATAGCTCATTGACACTTTTCCTTAGCTTTGAAAAAGGCAAATACAATTTCTCCAATAATAGTCATGCGTGGTCACCTGCCAGCCATACTCCAAAAGTGATCTTTCTATTTTTTGGTTACCTAAGAACAATTTAAAGACTAGATGGTTTCACTGATGGCATGGCATGTAAGAAAGTTATCATGAAGACTATTTAGAGACATAAAAACATCAAGCTATTTCTCAGGTAATTTTAAATAATATGCATTTCATGTAATGGACCCTGGGATGTTGGATCTGAATTGGCAACATCAGTAAAAATTGAGTTCCAGTAGTAATAAGCACTCCGATAGCCAGAACTTGGCTTCTAAATACCTTCCCTCACAAAAAGGGAACTAGGACTTCTTGGGGGAAATGGACAATTCCAGGTCTGAGTAAGACTGGAACATCTTATGCCAAAAAGAAAGTACACCAGGACTTAAGGGAACATGCAAAGAGAATAAAGGAGCCTGATCTGGGATAATTGGAATATGTGTGTGCTTAGTCACTCAGTTGTGTCCAACTCTTTGCAACCTGCCAGGCTCCTCTGTCCTGGGGATTATCCAGGCAAGAATACTGGAGTGGGTTGCCATGCCCTTCTCCAGGGGATCTTCCCAACCCAGGGATTGAAGTCAGGTCTCCCGCAAGGCAGGTGGATTCTTTACCATTTGAGCCACCAGCAATCCCACTTCTGGGCATATATCCAAAGGAAAAAAAATCATTATCTTGAAGAGATGTCTGTTCTCCCATGTGCACTGTGGCATTATTCACAATTGCCAAGGTATGGAAACAGCCTAGGTGTCCATCAGTAGATGAATGGATAAGGAAAATGTGGTATGTATATATAACGGAATATTATTCAGCTTTAAAAACAAGGAAATTCTGTCATTTGCAACAACACGGATGAAACTGTAGGGCATTATGCTAAGTAAAATGAGCCAGACAGACAAAGACAAATACTGTGTGCTACCATTTAAATGTCAGATCTAAAGACTAAAAAGTCAAACTCTTAGAAACAGAATAGAGAAGTAATTGTCAGAGGCTGGAGACTAGGGGAAATAGGAAGAGGCTGGTAAAAGGTTCAAACTTTCAGCTGTAAGACAATAAGTACTGAGGATCTAATGTATAACGTGGGGAGTATAGTTGATATCACTGTCTTGTATAATTGAAATTTGTTAAACAAGTAGAACAAATGTTCTCATACAAACAAAGAAGTAAATATGAAAGGTGACAGAGCTATCAACTAACTCAGTTGGGGAAATCCTCCCACAGTGTGTGTGTGAGTGAGTGAGTGAGTGAGTGAGTGAGTGAGTGTGTGTGTGTGTGTGTGTGTGTCAAATCATGCTGTACAGTTTACCTTATAATTTGGTCAATTATACCTCACTAAAGCTAAAAATACATACACATACATCACAAACACAATAAAGCTTGTTTTCTGGTAACTATATTACTTTGCAATTCTTAATATGATAGTGACCATTATATGTACCTTAAGAGTCTACTAAAATGAAGAACTAGATCTAAAAAAACAAATAAAAAAATCTATCAATACATAATTAATAAAGGAAAAAACCCATAATAACCATTAGGTACTTTTTTGATTAAAGTTAAAAAGTTTTATTCATGGTTTAATGATCAACTCACTGTGACTTTAATTACATAATCTCACTGATTTTTCATTTTTCCATGTGTAATTTTGTGAGACCCAGATGATAACAGTAAAATACCCACCTGCCCAGTCAGTTGATCAACCAACACATATGATCGGTAGGTACTCACCTGAATTCAACCACGATCCTCTTCTGGGGGAGGCCAGAAAAAAGTTCACTTTTTAATCCATATTTTGAGCCATCTTCCATCACCTGTTGCAGTACTGTCTGTAAAGTAAAAGGTATAGGATTTAATGATACAGAAAAATTGGAATTTTCTTAATTACTTTGTTACTGGGAACTAATTCTTGCTAATTTTCTCATTCTAATTTATGGAGCTGAGAATTTTACAGCATTGTTAGCAGCACTGCATTCTTTGATTGCTAATGCTAATCAGAGCAGTCATGACAAGTTAACATCTACAGGGCTTCTGTGTCCTGTTATACACCATGTCTGTTCATCCTCACAGCAGCCAATGATGCAGATATTTTACAGATGGAGAAACTGAAGTTTAGAGAGGTAACTGCCAAAAGTCCCATAGCAAATAGCAACAATACTACTAGAAGTGGCATCTAATATTTATTGAATGCAGATTTCAAGCCAGGCACTGTACTAAACATTTTATATGTATTACATATATTACTTCTCACAACTACCCTGAAATGAGTGTTACTTTCACAAGCAAGGAGACAGAAGTTCAGACTGGTTAAGTAATTTTCCCAAGGTCACACTGCAGAAACTTTGCTCACTCCACAGCCTAAGCGTTAACTCGGCATGATGCTGCTACTTCTGTGATACTGATGATCTCGGTAATGGTAGGAAATAAATTAAAAAAAAATTCAAGTGCCTCTTGGCTACATAAGAAATGAGGCAATACCACAGAAACTGTCAAAACATATTCCAGGTTAACTTTTAGTTATTAGCCACAGAATTACTATATAGGTTACAAAATTCATACTTTATTTTTTGCTAAGGGTGACGATGCATTTATTCATTATTTATTTTCTATTGTAGGATTCTGAAATGACTGATAAGATTTTTATTTTACTCTTATATTGATTTTGTTCCACAAACAGGATTTTAAGTGATAAAAATGTAGTTTCTGACATGAAGTAGTCTATTGTTAGAGCTGGTTAAGAAAGTCACTAAATCGAAAAGGCAGAAAGGGAGTAGGAGGCAATAAAGCAACACTTTTAAGAAGCTTTTATAGAGTGCCAGGTTCAAGTCTAGAAGCTTCTTTGTTATCTTTAAGCCTTACGATCTTAAAATGGGCAACATTTCCCATTTAACTGATGCAAGAAATAGGTTCAGATATAGACATAATCCTTCACTGACACTGTGCATTAAGCCACATAGAGAAAGGATTATCTAGACATTAAATACAGTATTGTCTACTGTACATGAGGGACGCATTCAATGTTTGGTACTCCAAGAATATGGGTCACAAGAAGATTGCAAGTAGGGCAGTAAATGTTATAGGTTATTCATACTTGGATCATTCAGAGATTAAGGCTTATCCATGCTTTTCACCTTCTATCCCTTTTTATGTAAGGGACGGCAGACTCCAAAAAAGGTAGTGGCAGTTAGTTAGAATTCTCTTTTAACAAATGACTTGAATAATTGATTTCTCTGGCATAAACAAACAAACAAAAAGAAAACTTTAAGACTATCTTATGTGCGTCACTTCCAAAGCATTCACTGACAACTGAACCCACCTGCTAACTTGTTTTTTTCTCTACTACTTCACTGAAGGTGCTCTCAAAATCAGTATTTTAAGTCAATCCAGCTGAATACTTAAGTTGTGTTTATTAATCAATGCATTTTTTGCAAAATTAAACAAATTAAGATAGGGCTAAAGTCTGTTCTAATCCTCGTCCCTTTCTGCCTTCCCCAGGGGTGACCACTTTTAAGCATCATTTTGGTGGATGACAACTCCCTCCTCCTTGAAACAAGCCTTCCTTCCTTGGTTGCAGTGACATCATTCTACTGACTTTTGCTTTCCTTTGCACATCCCTCTTTCAATGCCCACCCTGATTCCCTCACTACACTCTTTTCTCACTTCTAGCTCCCGACTTACACTTCTCCTAGGTGTCAAGTCCTAAGACTTCACCACTTACCTGCCAGAATCTTATGCTACAGACTGATGTACACAACTCAGGACTGAGCAACTCTCTCAGGCCCTTCAAACAGAACATACTCCTCTTCCTTTTACATTCTTCATTTCCACAAACGTCACTCTGAACCCTCCAGCCTACCAAGTCAGAGACCTGGGAGTTCCTAAGATCTGCCTTTTCCCCCCAACCTCCAGAATCAATCATCTGTTGATCACCGAGCTCTGCATGTGCTGACTCCTACACATCACTCTAGTTTTCTCCTCTGGTTTAGGCCCTCATCATCTGTCAGCTACACTGCTACAAAAACTAAAACAGAAAAGTAACACCATCTTACATAATATACATATTTAATCAGGTCTATGGGCTTTCCTAGTGGCTCAGCGATAGAGAATCCAACTGCTAATATGTGAGACACAGGTTCAATCTCTGGGTTGGAAAGAGCCCTTGGAGAAGGAAATGGCAATCAACTCCAGTATTCTTGGCTGGGAATCCCAAGGACAGAGGAGGCTGGTGGGCTAAAGGTGATGGGGTCGTAAAAGAGTCAGACATGATTTACTTTCTGTTTAAAGGTTTCAATGATTTCTTACCACTTTAAGTGATTTTACCAGTTTCTGGTTTGATTTTTAAATGAATATCATTTTTACTTTTTTAATTTTGAGGAAACTGATTTGTTGAAAAGCACACTGTAATACTGATAAAAATCACAAGTTAGAAGTGTTTTATAATAACAGATAACATATAATGATTAAAATGAAATAAATTTCATTAATTAGCATAATACCAAAAAATCATAACAGGTACCACCTTTGGTACACATAACATATCATAGAAATAATGACAGAGGAAAAAGCTGAAACTGTTATGCAGAGCATTTAAGGCCCTTCCCACTGTGTAATTTCATATCCTTCCCCATGCCATCCAATGCACAAATCATACTCAATCACCTTCTGACTTCCAAACAATGCCATATTCTTGTTTGTACCCTGGCCCAACTGTCCCCTCTTCCTAGAATGCCTGCCTTCATTTCTCCCAAGTATATTCTTTATTTTCATCCTAATTCAAGGTTATCTTTTGCCTCCTCAAGACAGATTTACTTTGAGGGAGTAAAGGAAAAAAAGAAAAGATTTCTGTGCTTTCTTTCCACTGGAGTTGCATCTTATACATGCCTTCATCATATGATTCATCCCAGTATCTAGCCATTACACACTACCTTGTGATTTTTTTAATGCTTTTCTCTCCTTGAGGCCAGGACACATGCCATTTTGTCTCTATATTTCAGTAATATAGTCCTTGGCAAATAATAAGCAAGGAGTTTATTGAATTAGTGAGCACAAAGAAGAATGTCAGAGAGCTAGTAAAGTTACCTGATGTTACAAAAGAGAAATAAGTTAGGGGCCATCTATTCACCAATATTTAAGTTTAAAGGTAAGATATACTTGGTAATGTAAATGCAGGTACATAAAGAACTTACCAGAAATTAAATCTTTCAAAAGTTTCACTTTTTGGAATGCTTTAGCCAATTAATGACTATTCCAATTGGCTGGTACTTTCTGTTTACCTACCACCATTCCATTTTCTGTGGATCAATTTTGCCATTTTATTGAATTCTTTACTGGTTTGTATTCCTCTACAACTTTCAACAGAACTTCTAATGAAGCTACCACTGCTTGATTAACAGGTCAGTGTTCCTTCGTCAGTAGCTGAAACATGCTTAATCATTCATTCTTTCCATGTGTTCAACTGACACTACACACGACTTGAATGTAACCACTGCCTACTGACATAAACTCAATTAGTGAAATAATGAGCAAAGTTAGAGCCACTCAGTTTTTTTTTTTCTTTTCCTTAAGTTTTGGAAGAGCATGCACAGTTGAATTTGGCAAATAAAACTGCATGTGTATTTCTAAGGCATACCAAAAAAAACAAAAACAAAAACCCCAAAAAACCCAAATAGGATTTTGTTTGCTTTTTCCCTATGTGGTTAAACTCATTTTCTGTTTTTCCTCCCTGTAAACCGAATTAACTATTAATTGAAGCTTTAGTTCCCTCTGAAAGTCATCTGTGAAAAGTGAAAGTTGCTCAGTCATGTCTGACTCTCTGTGACCCTATGGGCTATATAGTCCATGGAACTCTCTAGGCCAGAATACTGGAGTGGGTAGCCTTCCCCTTCTCCAGGGGATCTTCCCAACCTAGGGATCAAACCCAGGTGTCCCGCACTGCAGGCAGATTCTTTTACCAGCTGAGCCACAAGGGAAGGTAGCCTATCCCTTCTCTAGCAGATCTTCCCAACTTAATTGAACCGGAGTCTCCTGCATTGCAGGCAGATTCTTTACCAATTTAGCTATCAGGGAAGCCCAAGGAATAAGTTTGGTACCAAGGTGATAGTTCTTCATAGAGATAAGTTCTTCTAGCACTGAAAAATGTATTCTCTAGTCCCAAAGATTTGGCAGTTTGCACTACTTTTAATTTCACATTGTAGCCTCCTACCTTTGAGGATGATTTATATGAAGACAGTATAAACTGCTATTAGTGATCCAAATTTAAGCTAACATTTAATCATCCAAATTCTGCCAGTATTAATAATAACTCAATTGCAATGCATGAACAGACACATTTTATGCAATGCTAAATTTGTACATGTTTAAGCAATGACAAACTCATAATTCTCTGCTTGATGATTAAGTTTTGGACATAGATCATCAGCTACATGTTAATCTTGGTAACTTCAAAGTGGAAAAAAAAAGTTTTATAATGGTCCTGAGAGGGTTGAGTTTTCTTTTTAATGTGATCTGGAAACTTGAGACTCACAAGTGAATATTGTTTAAGGCCCAAAACTAATGGAGCCAAATGTAGAAGAAATTTGGCTTTGAGCAGGTAAGAATTACTATTAAATCATAACTTATAATACAGGTAGAATGCTTAATATTCCTTTCTCAAACTATGGGTACTGCTCTAGGATGTAGCTTTACTGTGACACTGAGCGGGGTGCTGTAAGCAATCTGCTTGTCCTTTAATGAAAATCACATTATCATCCAGATCCTCAAAGTTATTACAAAGAAGATAGGGTTTCCATGTAAGGAAAAGCAGCTGGACCTCAAAGTTCTCACTCTTTCCCTGCATTGTCAACTGAGAAGGATTTGCAAATATTTTTAATAAGTGAGCCAGTGGGCATCCTTATACCACAGAAAAATCTCATAATTAATTGTAATAAAGCATGAAAACTCACGACCATTGAAATTTTAAATTATTAACAAAATATATGCCTTGCCTCGAAATATAAACCACATCTCCTTCAGCTAAGCTGGCTATAGAGGCAAACTTGATCTACCACGGCACATTTTCCCATCTCAGCGAAAACAAAAAAAGTAAAACACTGGCATCTATCAAGGGGCCTAAAATTTGGAAGGCACATTGGTGAGCTGCCTTTCTCCTTCTACAAACACTGAAATAGCAACTGGGAAGAAAGAGTAATTTATTTCAAAATGGGACATTAGATTCACTGGTTTGCTAAGTTGACATGAAATGTTATCAAGAGCCCAACAAGATAAAGACACTTTTTAACAAGCTCATAACAACTTTCTTTCTTGTCCCTGTGACAGATTTTGGTTTAACAAGTTTAATCTTGAAATAACAGTGGAAAAAAAGATAAAAGAAAAAAGTTCAAAGATCTAAAGACAAGCATGAAACACTAACTCTTTCAGAATAATTATAGGGCTGATGGGTAATTATCTGTAAATTATATAACCTTGGTAAGAAACTATATTAGAAGTTTTGGTTTTATCCTTATTTGCAATTAAAGACCATAGTATATACAAAGTCTGACCTACCCAACAATCGTGTTTGTTTTTAATAATAGACCAAACAATGCATTATGATAAACTGTAAAGTTCAACTGAGATAAAACTCAAAGGGTCTCCCACCACTGCTTATCTAGGATTACCTGTCCTCCACACTCACTCAACAGAGACCCAATTCCTCTATGAGGTTTCCCCAACTCCTTCAGGTCATCCTATTTCACCATCTCTGATCTTTCTTGTGCTTACTGTACCAATCACTTAAAGAAAATTCATATTGTTTTATTAAAAGAAAGAGTCTTATGGTTTTTCTTGTATACATCATATGCTTCCAAAAGATTACAGGCTACTAAAGAGTGGCAACCAGCTACTGCTTTCAATGAATTCAATGTACTACTTTGTACTTTGTACAATGTACTTTCAATGTACTACTTTCTTGTATTCAATATGGAGTCCAATGATTCATTTAATAATGGTTATCTCGCACTTACTGCATGCCTGGTGCTGTGCTAGGAACTGGGTATGTGAGAAAAATAGATGCTATAAGCCCTAATGAAAAGAGTTTAAAGGGCAAAAGGCATTCATCAAATAAGAAAAATGTAAAATAGCAACTACAGTTAAGTTTTGCCAAGGAGGCGTATACAGTGTTGAGAGCGTGAGGCACTGCTAGAGAAAATCAAGATGTGCAGGATAAGCAGACTGAACTGGGGGTGATTTCCAGGTGGTGGGATCAGAATGTGCAAAAGTTCTGAGGCAAGAGGAGGCAGGATAAGTTTAAGAAACAGAGGGAAAACACTGTAGCTGAAGCAGAGGCAACGAGAGAAGGTGTGAGAGAAGGTGCAACAGCTGCACCGTAACCTGTTCTTACCTTTGTTAACAGTTCTCTGTTGATTTTGAAATTTACAGTCCCTTGACCAGTGCTGATTTCACTCACCACTGTGTCACATTTTAGCTGAAAAGATATATAAAGTAAAACAGGTATGTTATAAAATAGGCCTAATGAGTTTTGCAGTTCTAATCCTATGGGACTGGTTCCAAGGACAGCAGATGTGTCCTTTCTCATAGTCATGTGTCTGGACTTGGGCTTAGCTCTGTCATTATATTTGTGTTCATATGTTTTCTTCTTTCCTGGCTGGAATGTTACTCTATTCAGAGACTCTCTCTGCCTCTTTCCCATTCTCTCACTTCAAATTCTCTAATGTGGAAAAAAGGGAGACATCACTTTACCCCCACCTTACGTACTGCAACGTGCAATGAACTCTTTATTTTACCCACCTTTCATAAGAGTGATAGAACATGATACTCTGTTAGGGCCACTGCTAAAACAACTTACACCCCCATAAAATATGTAAAAAATTTAAATATTTGGTCCTTAGTGAACACGCTTTACATTTTAAACCAACCAGAGGTTCGAAGCAGCTAGGAGACTCATGAAGTTTCTTTAAAGAGATACCTGCTGTTACCGAGGAGCCACCAGCTTTCATTTTTGAGAACTCACAGAAGGAGGAGGAAATAAATATTGTAGTTAGGAGAATTTTATTCCTGGTATGCTTCCTGATAAAAATCTAGGTTGAGAGACTATAGGTTCAACCCCTAGTTGGGGAACTAACATCCCGCGTGCAGTGTGGCAAAAAAGAAAATAACCCTGGGGTGATTTCTGTGGTCAAATACACATTTACTTAGCTACCAGAGCCTCTTTATCATACTCATTCTTTAAACATCTTTCCTGTGAAAGTGACTTTCACTGTTTGGACGCTTCAGTGTGCCCATGCCTTCCTCAGTGTCACATGTAGTAATCCTATTTAAAACAAAAACAAAACAACTTTGTCCCAAACCTTCCTTTTTCTTTCTGAAGGTATTAAACACTAACAATAGATGTAGTCATTCTCCACAGTCCTTTCAATTCCTCTCTTAGATACTGAGCCCATCAGAGAAATTAGAAATGAAAGAGGATTATTAAATTATCTAACCACTTCTCTGAAATCATGGTTCCATTTACATCTAATCATTTCTTCTCATATTTTAATGTTCATCTTCTCAGAAATTCATTTTTAAAACTGCAGCCCACTGTTCTAATTTATCAAACTTGTTCTCCTGAATTCAGAACTCTATCCAGGTTCAATCTGTAAATTTAATTAACACTCAGTCTTCCTTTAAATAGTTAATCAAAAAACTGAATACTGTCAGCTCAAGAGGAGTGTTTCATAACTAATTTCAAAAAACATCCTAACATTATAGTATGCAGCTAAAATAAATTTAAATTATACTTTCCAAGGTGTCTTGAACAAAAATACTATTAAATCCATTATTATGGCTGACATAGCCTACAGAATATTTTTTTATTTAACATGTTTATTATAATGTCAAAAGAGATAATAGTGCCAAAGTACCTTCTCTGCCAGTCTCATGGCTTGAATTTGAATATCTGATCTTGAATGGTCATTGGTGTTTTCCAATAGAGAATCCACAGAAAGCTGGAAGTCAGCTACCTCTCTAAAGACAGATGTGAAACAGGAAAAGACTGTTACATTAAAAACGTTACCAGAGTAAAAACAATAAAAAAAAAGTAATCACTTTGAGTTCTCTACACTGACATAATCTTATCAGAAGAAATTACACTTTCAAAATATAAAGCAAAGCAATTAGAAATATCATCACTATGTACTGATTACTTTATAAAATTCTTCCTCTTCCATCACCCAGCTGTAGCTTTATGGTATCTCTGTAAGAGACACACAGCAACCACCTTATTTCACAAATGTGAAAAATGATGTCTGGCAAGTTCATTGTCTCCCCTAAAAGTCTACTGCAACTAATAAACAGAGTTAGAATAAAGCTCAAGTCTCCTGATCTCTTCTACAAATCTTCCTCCACTATTTCAAATACTTCCTTCTTTCAAGCCTCTTCATTAACCTTCAGATGACCAAAGCAAAATTTTAAAAAATTGGTGAAATTTGAATTTTAACATAAGTATTATTCTTTTTTTTTTTTCATAAGTATTATTCTTAACACTCAGTAGTTCTTTAAAGAGACAGACACTGCCATTCTTTTCATTGGGTTGGTGATGAAACAATGCAAAAACAAAGAAACCAAGAAAGAAACTAGGCAACCGATTAGTGAAAACAATCATTTGCCTCAAAGAGCAGTTATCTCTAAGGAAGGATGGTATACAGGTGGCTTCAACAGTAACTAATGTTTGATTTGTAGAAAACAAAATTTGGAAAAAATTAAGACCTAACATGTTAGAAAGTGAGCATGAATGTTCATTACATTATTCTCTATAAATTTTCTATAGTTTGAAATTATTCAAGGTATAAAAATAATATACAAACATCCACATAATTACCAACACTGAATGTTTAATAATGAAGTAGAGAATGAGAATCTCTGGGCAGAATAGGTGGGCTGAATCACTGTCTAGCCCATTTCTAGCCCCTTCACCTGCTCTTGGGCTTCCCTAGTGGCTCGGCTGGTAAAGAATCCACTTGCAATGTGGGAGACCTGGGTTCGATCCCTGGGTTGGGAAGATCCCCTGGAGAAGGGAATGACTACCCACTCCAGTATTCTGGCCTGGAGAATTCCATGGACTGTGTAGTCCATGAGGTCACAGAGTTGGACACGACTGAGCTACTTTCACTTCAACACAAAACAGGAGCACAAATAACTTATTATTCTTGAAATCCAGGCACGTGTCTAAAAAACTGTGTAACTTCTGATCACATTAAGGAATCTAGTCAATGATAACCACTAAGAATTTTCCTGAGCCTTGAGCAGTGACCACGGTGGCGGAATAAAAAGACCCTGAGCTAACCTCCTTCTGCATGCACACATAAACTACAACTATTTAACAGAGCAACTATCCACTGAAGTCACTGGATGACTAGGAGAAAAAACCCGGCGGCTCAGACAGCAAAGAATCTGCCTGCAATGCAGGAGATCCATTACGATCTCTAGGTTGGGGAGATCCCCTGGAGAAGGAAATGGCTACCCACTCCAGAATTCTTGCTGGGAGAATTCCAAGGACAGAGGAGCATGGTGGGCTACAGTCCATGGGGTCACAAAAGAGTTGGACACAACTGAGTGACTAAGTACGGCAGCACAACTTGGGACAGAGATACTGACAGCAGTCAATTTAGGGAGCTCATTCATGAGGATACTGGTGCTAGTAAATATCATTTTGAAATTCACCTTCAAGCTTATTAATGCTGGGTTCCAGCTTCAGGTACCAGCCAGTCCTCACCAGTTCAAGGGTATTCCAGGCCAGGTACATGGCCCCACCCAACAATGGGCTGACAATAGCCAAGGGATCCCCAGGCTATCACAAGTGGTCACAGGGATCCTCCTTCCTCACTGGGGTGTGCATTAGTCCTGGGATTCCTGGGCCCTGAAGCAAAAGATATGGCTCAGCCCACCAGTGGGCCAGCCCACTAGAACACAGCCTTAACTCAACATAAGGCTGACACCACCTCCAGGCTACCCTGGGCACCTCAGCCAGCTGGGTCAGGACATGGCCACACTCACCAGTGGGTGATCACCAGCCTTGGGTCACTTTGACCCTGCCCTCCAGGAGGCCATCACCAGCCCCAGGACTATTCAAGGCCGTGGCCCTGTTCATGAGCAGGCTAACACTGGTTCTGGAACTGTGGGCCTTGCAGCTAGCCACTCTAGGACTTAGCTCCCTAACAGAGAGGCAGCACTAGTCTCAGGATCCCTGGGGCCCTGTAGCCAGCTGTCTTGTGACCCAGCCCTACACATCTGCTGGCCTGTACCAGGCCCTGGGGTCCCCTGGCCATACAGCCAGCCAACTCAGGACCTTACCCTGCTGACCAGCATCAATAATGGGACACATCAGGCCAAGCACAGCTCTGGGCAGGGACACAGCCCCACCCAGCTGAAGGTCAGGTGTCTCAGGACCTCCAGAGTCCCAAGTTCCCTGAGACTTGGTCCTGCCCACCAGAGGGTCCAGGACCACAGCCCCCCCCCCGCCCCATCCATTGCTGGCACAACTCCTGGACCCTCAGGTTACATTAGACCCAGTACCATCTACCAGGGGGCTGACACACTGGGACCACTAGGGGGGCCTTGCAGCTATAGACTCCAGGACCTGGCTCTGCCACCAATGGGCCACACTAGCCCTTGGACCCATTGGGGCTCTGTAGTCAATTGACTTCAACCAACCATGGATCACAAAGTACTGCAGTTCATGCTAGCTGAAAAAAAATCCACATAGAGCTGCACCTATGCAGTTCAAACCCAGGCTGCTCAAAGGTCAACTATAGAATTCAGAGAATTAGACTACCTGAACAAATAGATTCATATCACATTAAATAAACCACATTAACAAAAATAGTATTTCTTAATTTTCCTGGCATGTTATAGCACTTTAGAACCAAATTAGAAATACAGAACAGTTAGACTTTGTTTCAGTACTCTGAAGGATAACTGGGGTTATGAAGACAAAGCAGTAGCTATTCCTTTAAACAATTTCAATATGCAGAATTTTCGACTGGTAGACTAGAGAAATTGAGGCCCTCCTCATTATTTATTTTCTATGAAACAAAGTCTTAGTATTTCAGACTGCTAAAGTGGAACTGGCCAAAGGAACTCAAAGCAGGTATAGAAAATCTTATTCAAAAAAGGGGCTAAGACAACGGGCAACTGAAAAGATGCCCAGTATCACTAATCACTAGGAAAATGTAAATCAAAATGAGGTATCACCTCTCATTAGAATAGGTACTGTCAAAAAAGTGAGAAATAACATGTGTTGACAAGCATGTGGAGAAAAAGGAACATTCATACACTGTTGGTGGGAATGTAGATCAGTGCAGCCACCATGCAGATTGCTCAAAAAGACTAGAACTACCATATAATCCAGCAATTTCTGGGTATTTATCCAAAGAATATGAAAACACTAATTTGAAAAGATATAAGCACCCATATGTTTATTGCAGAATTATTTATAACAGCCAAGGTATAAAACAAATTAGTGCCCATAAATGAACTGATATAGAAGATGTATACACACACACAGGACAATGGAATGCTACTCAGCCATAGAAAAAGATGGGATCCTGCCATCTGGGACAATGTGGATGGACCTTGAGAATATTATGCTAAATGAAGTGTGACCAAAAAAGAAAAATATCGTATGATTTTGCCCACATGTGGAGTATAAAGAACAAAAAATAAGTGAACAAATCAAATCAAACATGCAGATACAGAGTTCCAGTTACTAGACGGGAAGGGGTGGTGGGGAGAATTAAATGGGTAAAGGGGATCAGCTGTATGATGACAGATGGAACACTAAATTTTTGGTGGTGACATAGCATGCTATAATGTATACAGAATATTGTCCACGTGAAATATATATAATGTTACCTCATTAAAAAAAAAAACAAGAAACAAAAGATGGGTCAAGACAGTTCAGCTTACTAAAGGTCTTTGAAACATAAAATAAAAACTGAGACATTTCCATTATTATGCAAAATGCCCTTTACAGATTCATAAAATAGGTAATTATTTGCAACATTGTATCAGTTTACATATAAGGTCCATCTTTTGGTCAGTGGTTTCCTCTATTCTTGGAACTCACTACAGATGAAGCTGTAACAGGCTGTTTTAAAGATGCTCTTTTACAAGACCATATGTAGCCTTTCTCTTTCTTTTCTACTTATCTATTTGTCCTATTCTGGGAAAAAGAACATTCATTCTACTTTGTCTTAAAATCCTAACAAAGTTAAGGGGACAAAATATTTAAGGACATGATGGTATAGTAATAATGGTATCATTATATGCTAACAGTATAATGATAATTTAAGCTTAAAGCATTAAGCCTACTATGTAGCTAATTTCTTGCCAGTATTATTTAACTGAGAGAGTATTTTATTCAAATATACAAATTTTCTAGTCAACTGGTAAATAAGTATCAATGAGAATGACCAAACTCACAAACCATATCTCTCTGAATCCAAGTAGCAACTATATAGATTATATGTAGCTATGTAGCCCTAACCAGTAGTTCTCTATCACTGGGGGGGGGGGGGGGCCTCAAATGGAAAAAACAAAAAAAACTGAAACCAAAAAAAAAAAAAAACCCACCAAAAATCTAGCAGTAAACATGGTACAATGGTATTCAGGCATTAGATAGGTGTTTAATCTCTAAAATCTCTTCAAAAACTCTGATTTTCTAACTAGAATCATAGTTCTTTTATTTGCTGTTACAGAATTAAATCAAACCTCATTCCAAATTTCTCAAAGACTGCCATATAGTTATTACACTAAGCATCAAAACAACATGAGAATATTAATATAATCTGCCATGTCAGAGTATTAAAGTACAGAATTTTTATTATTTAAAGCCATGGGAATAACACATTAAATCATGTATTAATGATAATTTCAAGGACTATTTTGTAAACTGGAGAGTAACTGCATTTTTTGGTTAACTAACAAAATCAATCACATTCTAGATCATTACAAATGTATTATACTTAACTCTTTTCTGGAAATTGGAACTGCAGATATCGACTTGATCAAGTTTTCTGGTGGAAGATCCAACACTCTGGAAAGCTAGAAATAAAAAAAAAAGAATAAAACAGAGCAAGATTGTTAATATATTTGTTCCAGATTAACAGAATGCTACTCAACAATTAAAAAAAAATGCTGAACCACAACATATATGAGCTTCAAATGTACTTTGTTTTGTGACAAGTGCCAGACTCAAAAGCCTATATAATGTACAATTCAACTTATTAGACATTCTGGAAAGCCCAAAACCCTAAGATTGAAGATTAGATCAGTGGTTGTCAGGAGTGGAGGATGAGAAGAGGGTTTGACCAAACAGAACTGTTTACTAAAAAGGATGAAATTTCATATTTGTAAATTAAAAAAGCTTTGATTCAAAGAGTAGGGATAAACCACTGAGGACCAAAGATAATTTCCTTATAGTCATTCATAAAGTCCTTTTGTGCTAGACACTGTTTTAGGAGTTGTGGATACAGCAGTGAATGCCAGGAGCCAGCTTGAGGAACCCACCCATGACAAGGTCACTCAGAGAGGCCTGATGGGCAAGGCGATTCTGATCTCAGGGTTTTGGTGTTTCCTGAGCATGTACCCCAAAAGTAACAATCTGCCTGCCTTACTGTATTGTACTTTTCCACTCTTCTGACACTCTCTGGAAAAAGTTAATTCAGGGCTTTAGTCTTCTGCATTTGAAAAAAGTGTTTCAGCTCAACCTCCTCTGATAACTCTCTAACTTGCCTAACAGGTTCCCCTGGACCTTTTACAGCTTGTGAATTGCTTACAGCCCCCAACTGCGAGAGGCACAAAGCTTAAAGCATCTTAAAGATACAGAGCCTTTTCTAAAGAGCTAAAAATCATATTGGTGACAGGGTTTCACTGTTGACTCAATGATTGCTGCCAGACCTCCATATCCTTTATCTTTTATCAATGTAATCGGGATGTAAAAAAAGGTATATAGTAGTTTTGATGTTAGCAACACTAGACTTTTGAGTTAATTTCTTTTGTTATAAATCACTGTACTCCTTTTACTTGTTATAAATTGCTATATCTTTGCTATGTAAGAATGTAACTTTATTTAGTGTTTTCTGAGAGTGGCACCAGACTTTGGGAAGAACAACACTTTTAACACAAATAAGTCTTCTGGTTAACAAACCCTTATCAGAAAAGGGCCATAAAATGTTAATTGGCCTTTTCCCCGGAAGAGGATGCAAATCACCTAAGACTTGTGCATACAACTAGGTATGCAGAGAGAAAAGCCTGGTTTTGATAAGAGTCTGGGCTGCTAATGCTGCATAACTTTGTATTACCCATTGATATCTATGTACAATCAAAAAGGTATAAAAGGCCCTTCTAGACAATAGAGGCCAGGCCAGTCACTGGACTGGTTTCCCCCCTGTCTCCTCTTTACTCTAATTTCTGGCTGAATTCCCATGAAGGCTCACCATGTCTACTTACTTGTCCCGGCTTTTAAGATCCACGCGAGGGAGAGCCCAAGGCGGGGCACCCCCCGATATTCAAGAGGATGCCAGTGGCCTAACGTAGATGGTGCAAACTTCTTGTCCTGAAGTTTTACTAGTTCTCCACGTAAACCAAGTTATTCAGCCTCTTTTCTCCACTAAATTTTCCTACTATACCATTTCTTCCTAACCTCTTTTTATATTTCTAAATAAGTTTTTTCCTCGCCTATCCATCTCCCCTTCAAATCACCTTGGATCCACTGGGGCTGGACCCCAGCAAGTGAATAAAAGATAAAAATCTCATGCTACTTAAACAAGCAAAAAAATACATACTGTGTGTGTGTGTGGGGGACCTGACCCCCAGACTCTACCAAGTTTCCTCCCTTGCATTTTTGAAAAGCTCACTTACTGACTATAACACAGTCACAGTGAACTACTGCCCTCATCAGAAACTCAAAGTTTGTTGGAGGAGACATTCCTACTTATTGAATGATTCTCAAATGACAGAGATTTCTTACATGCCTAGTTTTACTCCCAAACAATCCCATGGATCACTATTGTAGACTTCACTTCATGAGTGATGAAACTGAAGTTCAGAGAATTTATGCAATTTGTTTAAGCAGAAAAGCAGAGATGTGAACACAAGCTATCCTATAAGCAGAACCTACATTTAATCTCTATGTCATATCTATACCCTTTCAAAGAGAAATGCATGAAAACAAAACAGTGAAACAGCAGTACAGTCATAAAGAATTAAAAACTGTCTTCACCTTTCTCCCCTGATTCCTCAATCTTTATGCAGCCGCTGCAATGGTCAAGTCATAGCTGGTGAGAGCAACGGGGTGAATAAAAAAAGAACGTTGGAAGATATTAAGAAGCAATCTTAATCCTCTTCAGAGGTGTAAGTGTTCAGAAGGAGAGGAATAAAACTAAAGCCACTATACTCATTATGAGTAATAATATCTATCCTCCTAATATCAAAGAAATTGTTTGGTAAATTTCATAAACCTAAAAAAAGGTTAAAACTTGCAGAACTGGAGTTATGTTTAGGATACTCTGTATTTCTACTTTGATCTAGCATATGCTTATTCTTTAAGTTTAAATCTCAGAGTGCAGTCTTTATTTTTAAATTCTCCACTGATCTTGCCTGGAGAATCCCAGGGATGGGGGAGCCTGGTGGGCTGCCTATGGGGTCGCACAGAGTCGGAGGACTGAAGTGATTTAGCAGCAGTAGCAGCCTTTAGCAACTGAATTACTGTATACTTTACAAATAAGGCTTTTTTCCTTAAGACACTTGCCCAGAAGTGGATAAATAGTTCCAAAGCATTTACCAAATAAAGACTGTAATGGTTCATGTTTATATTGCAAAATGTTCCTGCCAGTATAGCTACATCAATAATAAAGGGTCCACTTTTACTATCTATGAGTCCTTGAGAAAGTCATTTTACATTAATGAGCTTAAGTTTTCCTATCTGAAAAGCAGGGGTAACAAATCTATTAATAATAAACTAGGGCTCTTGTGAGGACTAACAAAGTTGTGTCACATAACAAGCATGTAATAAATATTATTTCCTTCTTCCTTTAAAAGGTTTTATTTTGGCTATGTCTTTCAAACTTACCCACAGCAATAAAATCTTCTGCCTAGTCTTCTATTATATTTTTGCCTATTTTAAATATATCTAAACTCTGCTGAAAAATAAAAGACTGTCACTCACCATGCAGTTATACACAAATTAAGTCATTAGCCAATGTAGTTGCTGACCAATAATACACCCAACAAAAAACAGAATGAGGCACTCTGTGCTTTGGAAAATCAGGCCCCTTAGAAAGGTCTATGTACATCGCAGCAAGAATTTTAAGTCCAGATTCTTGAATCTTCCCATATCTGAAGAAGCACTGAAATAATTAACTGAGACATTTGTTCCTTGTGATTAGCTGTAATCTCTTACTGAGATGTAAGCTTGATTGTATGCATTCCCTAGCCAACAACCATGATTCAACTGGCTTCTCTTCCTACCTCTTTAGAGCAATTCACTCAGAGCTGCAAGGTGGCGGTCTCCCAGGCTACAGTCATCAGTAAGGTCCCTGAGTAAAACTGAAACTCACACAACGGAATACTACTCAGCCATAAAAAGCATAAAGCCATCTGCAGCAACATGGATGCAACCAGAATTTATCATAATAAGTGAAGTAAGCTGAAGAGAAAGACAAATAACATTACTTATATGTGAAATCTCCAGGAGATGGTGAAAGACAGGGAAACCTGGCGTGCTGCAGTCCATGGGGGTCGCAAAGAGTCGGACACAACTGAGTGAATGAACAACAAATATGTGGAATCTAAAAATACGACACAAATGAACTTATCTGTAAGACAGAAAGAGAGTCGTAGACAAACAGAACAGACTTGTGGAGGAGAGGTGGAGTGGGAGGCTGGAGTTAGTAGATGTAAGCTATTATATATGGAATGGATAAATAACATCTTACT
The DNA here is from genome assembly GCA_006410615.1 of Neotragus moschatus. Taxonomy (NCBI): domain Eukaryota; kingdom Metazoa; phylum Chordata; class Mammalia; order Artiodactyla; family Bovidae; genus Neotragus; species Neotragus moschatus. The sequence continues at coordinate 3,755,207 of SJYA01001578.1, read as the reverse complement.
GTGTAACACAGAACTACTGACATAGTATCCTCTGATAAACCATCATGAAAACATAAGAGAATGCATATATATGTGTAACTGAATTACTTTGATGTACAACAAAAATTAAACACTGTAAATGTTTACATTTATAATGTTTAAATGTTTATAATGTTTAAACACTGTAAATCAACTGTACTTCAATAACAAAACACTATAAAAAACATGGTGAATCTGGTTATGTGTTGTTGTTCAGTTGCTCAGTCGTGTCCGACTCTGCGACCCCAATGAACTGCAACACACTATGCTTTCCTGTCCTTCACTATCCCGGAGTTTGCTCAAACTCATGTCCATGGAGTCACTGATACCATCCAACTATGTGTATTTGCCCGCTATGTGTATTTTCCCACAATTAAAACTCAAGAGACAGACTTGGGGATTAAGTAGTAGAAAGAAGTCTTCTTTAATCATCTCCCATTTCCTACCCATTAACAAATTAAAATAAAAAGGAAGGAAGAAAGAAGAGGAGAAAGGAGGGAAGGTTAGAGGTTGGTTGGTTCTCCATCAACAAATACACATGATAGGCATGGCTCAAAGTTATAAACTTCAAGAATGGAAACCAAGGAAAGATACAGCAGATTCTGAGAAGAAATGGAGCAGCCCTGTTTGGCAAGGCTCCTAAACTGAATTAACAATCTCATTAATACACCAAATCTGGAGAGAAAACATTGAATTCTTCCCCTCCCCCCACAACCCATCTATGACTGATAGGTGCTACAGAAATGCAGGCAAGAACGGGTAAAACAGAGAAAGGATTTAGGGCACTTTCCAGCAGAAGTGAAGATTCTAGGGCTAGAATCTGAGGGCCTCCACAATGGAAACACAACATACTCCCCAATCACAGGGAGTAAATCTTGATATTGTGTTGCATGGGCAGAAAGAGTCATAGGAGAAATTTTTATAGGAAGATGGAAAAATGTCAAGAGCTAGCAGCAAAAATATGCCAAGTCAGAGTTCAGGAGTAATGTGTACAGGTCACCACGACCTCCTGGAGAGACAGAAGAGGAGTGGAAAACTGCAGAGTGTATATTTTGTAACCACAAAAGTGAGCTGAGCCAAGAATAACGCTGATAAGGAGAGTAAGGAAGCTGCCCACACACTGTGGAGTCAAATATAAAGTCTGGGCAGAGGTGTCAAGCACTAGTAAGATGAAAAAGAACAGGCATGAAAAACAGACAAACTGAAAGAGAGCTCGATAAGGAGAGAGAAGGGGTCCCTACTGAAAGAAAAAAAAAAAGACAGAATGAGAGAATGTGGCATACAAGAGATCAAAGAACTCTAGAAGAAAAATACAACTTAATACAAAAACATTCTTCACAAGGGTTTCAAGATGTCTGAATATAATAACAAGAACTAAACGACTGAAACAGAGTAAAATAAAAAGGGAATCTGATGATCAAACACAATAAAACTAATAATTAAATACAAAGGAAGACTGTAGTCAGAACTGAAAATAGAACATAAAAGGGCTAAGATAATCAGAGCATATACATTTTAAAAAACATAAAGCACAGACAAAGGTAAATAAAATTGGGTACAAGATACCCCAACCTTAGAGTAACTTGTGTCCCTAAGATAATAGATAGCCAATGGAAATTTGCTGTAGGATTTAGGGAACTCAAACTAGGACTCTGTAACAACTTAGAGGGGTGGGAAAGAGCAGGAGGTGGGAGGGAGGTTAAAGAGGGAGGAGACATATGTCACCTATGGCTAATTCATGTTGATGTATGGCAGAAATCAAACCAATACTGTAAAGCAATCATCCTTCAATTAAAAAAAAAAAAATCACCAGCAGCAAAAAAGCAAGTGAACAGGAAGAAGAGGTACGCTGGCTCTACAGCTGCAGTAAGTCTAGAGAAACAAAGCACAGACCCACGCTCTAGCGCGTCAAGAGATGCAAAAGATTCTCAAGCAGAATGGAGCAGCCTTATTTAGCAGGGCTCCTACCTTAGTCTCATCTACCAGCAGTCATAGAAATGGATGAACACAACCTAAGAAAAATAGGAAGTACTCATAGATATATATATCGTGGCTCCCCCAGAAGCAGGGCCTGGGAAAAGGACTGCGTGCAGGCAGTTTATCTGGGAAGTGATTCCTGAGGGCAGAAGTGATATATTGGGGAGAGTGAGAGAAGAGAAAAAGTAATATAAGATAGTGCTACCAAGGTCACTGATACAGGCAATAGTGGCTTAATTTCTATCTTATTTTTGTATACAATGTATACCGAAAGTGTCTATCCAAAAGTAGGGAGCAGGAGCCTCCATCTCTCAGTGATCCAGAGGAAGGTCCTTGAGTGTTCACTCCACTCCACCGGAGCTGAGTCTGTGTTGGTAGCAGGCTTTTTGACAGGATGAAGTGCTGCCGATGACAAGTAAATGGAAGCAAATGTGAAACTGTTCACATCAGTGGCAGCTAGAACCAGGTGTGACATAGGTAACAGGGCATAACTGTCACTAAAAGGGGAAGCATCCCTGAAATAAAGAACTAAATCTAAATCGTGGTGTATTACTGCCATGGCACACCACTCACCAGTAAAATGAAGGAACTCGATCTCCGTGCACCATTATGGAGAAATCTTTTAATATTTGAGGCAAAGAAACAAAAAAAAACCCACCCCAACATGCAGAAGGATAACTAAAGTTTGATTACTGCCTATATAAAATTTAATATTGCAAAAGAATACTATATAGGAGTACTTTTGTAGGTAGTAAGTCACATGCACAGATATGATAAACACAAAATTTCATGTGAAGAGAGTTTGCAACCAGGGATGGATACCCAGGGGATGTTAATAGTATTTGTAATAGTTTATTTCTCAGGTTGGGTGATGGGTACATGGGTATTAATAGTATTCTTCTCCATGATTAAACACTGTCTTAAAAAGAAAAAAAGAGACAAACAAATGGAATCTGCAGATCAAAATAAATGACTACATCAGGAAAACGCAATACAGAAAATGACACATCCTNGCAAACTTCTTGTCCTGAAGTTTTACTAGTTCTCCACGTAAACCAAGTTATTCAGCCTCTTTTCTCCACTAAATTTTCCTACTATACCATTTCTTCCTAACCTCTTTTTATATTTCTAAATAAGTTTTTTCCTCGCCTATCCATCTCCCCTTCAAATCACCTTGGATCCACTGGGGCTGGACCCCAGCAAGTGAATAAAAGATAAAAATCTCATGCTACTTAAACAAGCAAAAAAATACATACTGTGTGTGTGTGGGGGGGACCTGACCCCCAGACTCTACCAAGTTTCCTCCCTTGCATTTTTGAAAAGCTCACTTACTGACTATAACACAGTCACAGTGAACTACTGCCCTCATCAGAAACTCAAAGTTTGTTGGAGGAGACATTCCTACTTATTGAATGATTCTCAAATGACAGAGATTTCTTACATGCCTAGTTTTTCTCCCAAACAATCCCATGGATCACTATTGTAGACTTCACTTCATGAGTGATGAAACTGAAGTTCAGAGAATTTATGCAATTTGTTTAAGCAGAAAAGCAGAGATGTGAACACAAGCTATCCTATAAGCAGAACCTACATTTAATCTCTATGTCATATCTATACCCTTTCAAAGAGAAATGCATGAAAACAAAACAGTGAAACAGCAGTACAGTCATAAAGAATTAAAAACTGTCTTCACCTTTCTCCCCTGATTCCTCAATCTTTATGCAGCCGCTGCAATGGTCAAGTCATAGCTGGTGAGAGCAACGGGGTGAATAAAAAAAGAACGTTGGAAGATATTAAGAAGCAATCTTAATCCTCTTCAGAGGTGTAAGTGTTCAGAAGGAGAGGAATAAAACTAAAGCCACTATACCCATTATGAGTAATAATATCTATCCTCCTAATATCAAAGAAATTGTTTGGTAAATTTCATAAACCTAAAAAAAGGTTAAAACTTGCAGAACTGGAGTTATGTTTAGGATACTCTGTATTTCTACTTTGATCTAGCATATGCTTATTCTTTAAGTTTAAATCTCAGGGTGCAGTCTTTATTTTTAAATTCTCCACTGATCTTGCCTGGAGAATCCCAGGGATGGGGGAGCCTGGTGGGCTGCCTATGGGGTCGCACAGAGTCGGAGGACTGAAGTGATTTAGCAGCAGTAGCAGCCTTTAGCAACTGAATTACTGTATACTTTACAAATAAGGCTTTTTTCCTTAAGACACTTGCCCAGAAGTGGATAAATAGTTCCAAAGCATTTACCAAATAAAGACTGTAATGGTTCATGTTTATATTGCAAAATGTTCCTGCCAGTATAGCTACATCAATAATAAAGGGTCCACTTTTACTATCTATGAGTCCTTGAGAAAGTCATTTTACATTAATGAGCTTAAGTTTTCCTATCTGAAAAGCAGGGGTAACAAATCTATTAATAATAAACTAGGGCTCTTGTGAGGACTAACAAAGTTGTGTCACATAACAAGCATGTAATAAATATTATTTCCTTCTTCCTTTAAAAGGTTTTATTTTGGCTATGTCTTTCAAACTTACCCACAGCAATAAAATCTTCTGCCTAGTCTTCTATTATATTTTTGCCTATTTTAAATATATCTAAACTCTGCTGAAAAATAAAAGACTGTCACTCACCATGCAGTTATACACAAATTAAGTCATTAGCCAATGTAGTTGCTGACCAATAATACACCCAACAAAAAACAGAATGAGGCACTCTGTGCTTTGGAAAATCAGGCCCCTTAGAAAGGTCTATGTACATCGCAGCAAGAATTTTAAGTCCAGATTCTTGAATCTTCCCATATCTGAAGAAGCACTGAAATAATTAACTGAGACATTTGTTCCTTGTGATTAGCTGTAATCTCTTACTGAGATGTAAGCTTGATTGTATGCATTCCCTAGCCAACAACCATGATTCAACTGGCTTCTCTTCCTACCTCTTTAGAGCAATTCACTCAGAGCTGCAAGGTGGCGGTCTCCCAGGCTACAGTCATCAGTAAGGTCCCTGAGTAAAACTGAAACTCACACAACGGAATACTACTCAGCCATAAAAAGCATAAAGCCATCTGCAGCAACATGGATGCAACCAGAATTTATCATAATAAGTGAAGTAAGCTGAAGAGAAAGACAAATAACATTACTTATATGTGAAATCTCCAGGAGATGGTGAAAGACAGGGAAACCTGGCGTGCTGCAGTCCATGGGGGTCGCAAAGAGTCGGACACAACTGAGTGAATGAACAACAAATATGTGGAATCTAAAAATACGACACAAATGAACTTATCTGTAAGACAGAAAGAGAGTCGTAGACAAACAGAACAGACTTGTGGAGGAGAGGTGGAGTGGGAGGCTGGAGTTAGTAGATGTAAGCTATTATATATGGAATGGATAAATAACATCTTACTGTGTAACACAGAACTACTGACATAGTATCCTCTGATAAACCATCATGAAAACATAAGAGAATGCATATATATGTGTAACTGAATTACTTTGATGTACAACAAAAATTAAACACTGTAAATGTTTACATTTATAATGTTTAAATGTTTATAATGTTTAAACACTGTAAATCAACTGTACTTCAATAACAAAACACTATAAAAAACATGGTGAATCTGGTTATGTGTTGTTGTTCAGTTGCTCAGTCGTGTCCGACTCTGCGACCCCAATGAACTGCAGCACACTATGCTTTCCTGTCCTTCACTATCCCGGAGTTTGCTCAAACTCATGTCCATGGAGTCACTGACACCATCCAACTATGTGTATTTGCCCGCTATGTGTATTTTCCCACAATTAAAACTCAAGAGACAGACTTGGGGATTAAGTAGTAGAAAGAAGTCTTCTTTAATCATCTCCCATTTCCTACCCATTAACAAATTAAAATAAAAAGGAAGGAAGAAAGAAGAGGAGAAAGGAGGGAAGGTTAGAGGTTGGTTGGTTCTCCATCAACAAATACACATGATAGGCATGGCTCAAAGTTATAAACTTCAAGAATGGAAACCAAGGAAAGATACAGCAGATTCTGAGAAGAAATGGAGCAGCCCTGTTTGGCAAGGCTCCTAAACTGAATTAACAATCTCATTAATACACCAAATCTGGAGAGAAAACATTGAATTCTTCCCCTCCCCCCACAACCCATCTATGACTGATAGGTGCTACAGAAATGCAGGCAAGAACGGGTAAAACAGAGAAAGGATTTAGGGCACTTTCCAGCAGAAGTGAAGATTCTAGGGCTAGAATCTGAGGGCCTCCACAATGGAAACACAACATACTCCCCAATCACAGGGAGTAAATCTTGATATTGTGTTGCATGGGCAGAAAGAGTCATAGGAGAAATTTTTATAGGAAGATGGAAAAATGTCAAGAGCTAGCAGCAAAAATATGCCAAGTCAGAGTTCAGGAGTAATGTGTACAGGTCACCACGACCTCCTGGAGAGACAGAAGAGGAGTGGAAAACTGCAGAGTGTATATTTTGTAACCACAAAAGTGAGCTGAGCCAAGAATAACGCTGATAAGGAGAGTAAGGAAGCTGCCCACACACTGTGGAGTCAAATATAAAGTCTGGGCAGAGGTGTCAAGCACTAGTAAGATGAAAAAGAACAGGCATGAAAAACAGACAAACTGAAAGAGAGCTCGATAAGGAGAGAGAAGGGGTCCCTACTGAAAGAAAAAAAAAAAGACAGAATGAGAGAATGTGGCATACAAGAGATCAAAGAACTCTAGAAGAAAAATACAACTTAATACAAAGACATTCTTCACAAGGGTTTCAAGATGTCTGAATATAATAACAAGAACTAAACGACTGAAACAGAGTAAAATAAAAAGGGAATCTGATGATCAAACACAATAAAACTAATAATTAAATACAAAGGAAGACTGTAGTCAGAACTGAAAATAGAACATAAAAGGGCTAAGATAATCAGAGCATATACATTTTAAAAAACATAAAGCACAGACAAAGGTAAATAAAATTGGGTACAAGATAACCCAACCTTAGAGTAACTTGTGTCCCTAAGATAATAGATAGCCAATGGAAATTTGCTGTAGGATTTAGGGAACTCAAACTAGGACTCTGTAACAACTTAGAGGGGTGGGAAAGAGCAGGAGGTGGGAGGGAGGTTAAAGAGGGAGGAGACATATGTCACCTATGGCTAATTCATGTTGATGTATGGCAGAAATCAAACCAATACTGTAAAGCAATCATCCTTCAATTAAAAAAAAAAAAATCACCAGCAGCAAAAAAGCAAGTGAACAGGAAGAAGAGGTACGCTGGCTCTACAGCTGCAGTAAGTCTAGAGAAACAAAGCACAGACCCACGCTCTAGCGCGTCAAGAGATGCAAAAGATTCTCAAGCAGAATGGAGCAGCCTTATTTAGCAGGGCTCCTACCTTAGTCTCATCTACCAGCAGTCATAGAAATGGATGAACACAACCTAAGAAAAATAGGAAGTACTCATAGATATATATATCGTGGCTCCCCCAGAAGCAGGGCCTGGGAAAAGGACTGCGTGCAGGCAGTTTATCTGGGAAGTGATTCCTGAGGGCAGAAGTGATATATTGGGGAGAGTGAGAGAAGAGAAAAAGTAATATAAGATAGTGCTACCAAGGTCACTGATACAGGCAATAGTGGCTTAATTTCTATCTTATTTTTGTATACAATGTATACCGAAAGTGTCTATCCAAAAGTAGGGAGCAGGAGCCTCCATCTCTCAGTGATCCAGAGGAAGGTCCTTGAGTGTTCACTCCACTCCACCGGAGCTGAGTCTGTGTTGGTAGCAGGCTTTTTGACAGGATGAAGTGCTGCCGATGACAAGTAAATGGAAGCAAATGTGAAACTGTTCACATCAGTGGCAGCTAGAACCAGGTGTGACATAGGTAACAGGGCATAACTGTCACTAAAAGGGGAAGCATCCCTGAAATAAAGAACTAAATCTAAATCGTGGTGTATTACTGCCATGGCACACCACTCACCAGTAAAATGAAGGAACTCGATCTCCGTGCACCATTATGGAGAAATCTTTTAATATTTGAGGCAAAGAAACAAAAAAAAAAACCACCCCAACATGCAGAAGGATAACTAAAGTTTGATTACTGCCTATATAAAATTTAATATTGCAAAAGAATACTATATAGGAGTACTTTTGTAGGTAGTAAGTCACATGCACAGATATGATAAACACAAAATTTCATGTGAAGAGAGTTTGCAACCAGGGATGGATACCCAGGGGATGTTAATAGTATTTGTAATAGTTTATTTCTCAGGTTGGGTGATGGGTACATGGGTATTAATAGTATTCTTCTCCATGATTAAACACTGTCTTAAAAAGAAAAAAAGAGACAAACAAATGGAATCTGCAGATCAAAATAAATGACTACATCAGGAAAACGCAATACAGAAAATGACACATCCTGGTCAAGTCACTAAATTTCAAAAATACAGCACCCAATCAAGAAGACGCCAGAGACGAAATAAATGTATTTTACTTTGTCACCACGTTACCTACTCACAAAGACCACATTCTGGTTAAAGCAAATAATTTAGAATTTATATAGGGTGAGTTTCATCTACTGGAGAAGCTACAAAATGATACACTTGTTTCATCTGCTCAATTTATTTTTAAATTGAATTAGTTGTCAATATATGAAAATCAGAAAAATTTAAAATAACATTATATTATTGTATGGTGTTTGCATCTGTGGTATCAGACTTTGGAAAATAAAAATCAGAACTAAACAACCTGGTGTTATTGTTTTATTTCTAAAATGAAGATTTTTAATATTATTTCTAAATCTATTTTCATATTATTTTTAAACACGCTAATTTTCCAGTGATTGACCCTCCTTTTGATATGTCTAGGGTTTTTTATCTGAAAAGTCATAACTTCTTTTTTAAAAAAGTTAAAAAAATAATGCCCTTCCTGAAAAATCTACTCATAAAGAAAGGCAGCCAATTAAGCCATATATCAGGAAGACTGGTCATATACCAGGTAAACACTGTATTTAATTAAAAATAAAGAGAATAGAAGTATGCAGATTTCATTAATAAGTGTTACTAACTTTGACAAAGTTACTGAAACAAACTAGGAAAGGTAGAACAAAGTTATACCAGCCATAAGAGTGTCTTGTATACTGCCTAAATCTGAAACATCAAGATTTTAAGAAATTTATTAACATTCAATGTTATATTAGTTTCAGGTGTACAACACAGGGATGCATAAAATGAAAGCCAAAATAAGTGCAGCTACCATCTATCACCATACAAAGTTGCTACAATATTACTGACTATATTCCTTATGCATACATTGTGTCTGGTGACTTAATTATTTTACAGCTGGAAGCTTGTACCTCTAATTCCCTTTACCTCTTTTGTCTGATTCTCCCAGCCCCTCCCCTTTGTTAATCACTAGTTTATTCTCCGTAGAGATGAGTCTTTGAAACATTAAGAAAAAAAAAAAAGCTCCAAATTGTGATGCTGTTCATGATCTCTTAACTGGTCATTAGAAAATGAGGGCTCATTTAGAAAATACAGCAATAATTCTTTGAAATGTACTTTTGCTGCTGCTGTTAAATTCACGCTAAACTGTGTTTAACACTTTTTACTTAAAACTACATTTAGGTTATGAATATATGAGGAATCGTGATAGTCTACTTTTAGCAGTTGGACATTATTCATTATAAAAAAAAAAAAACAAAACTGGTTACAATACAGCCCAATTTTTATAAAAAGCCTATATATCCTTCCTTTTTTCCACCTGTATACCTACAAAGAAATGTATCTAAAATAAAGGTCAGCATTAGTGATGATAACTACTTATGGGGGAGATTTTTAAAGATATTCTTGGTACCTTTTTTAATTGTAATTCTTTACAATAAGCAGGCGTTACTTTTGCAAAAATGAGAAAGGTTTTCTCCTTTATGCACAACTTTATAAAAGTATCTACTGTTAAGGAATTCCTGTTGAAAATTAAGCAGTACAGTTCAGACACAGTTTTCTGGTTACCTAACTTGATGTAGGGTTGTTGCACCGCACCCTGCAGGCCTGAAAGCCTTGTGGCTGCCGAGCCTGGAGACGAAAGAAAGGGATCAGGAGACAGTGACAGACACTAATGATTTATCAGATAGAAAAATCTTACATGTCTGAAGTCTGGGACCTGGAAAACATCCCACCCTGTAGAGCAGACAAGACACGGCAGCCATTTTTGCTACTTGCGGGAAGGAGCTACCACTTACAGGCGGAACTGCCATCAGGTTGGCTCATCAGTTACCAGAAAAACCAGCAGCTGAGGGAGGGAGCAAGAAACTAGGCAGTAACTGATTAAGCCCTATAATTAAGAGGACTGGACAGTCATGTGAGTGAAGCAGGACCCGGTCAGCAGAGAATAGAGAGAGCAAGGGAACAGCTATCTTGAATGGCCTGACCAAACAGGTGCTAAAGTTTTTACCTAGGCTGCTGTTGCTGAGTCGCTTCAGTCGTGTCTGACTCTGTGCGACCCCATAGACGGCAGCCCACCAGGCTCCCCCGTCCCTGGGATTCTCCAGGCAAGAATACTGGAGTGGGTTGCCATTTCCTTCTCCAATGCATGAAAGTGAAAAGTGAAAGTGAAGCTGCTCAGTCAGTCGTATCAGACTCTTAGTGACTCCATGGACTGCAGCCCACCAGGCTCCTCCATCCATGGGATCTTCCAGGCAAGAGTACTGGAGTGGGGTGCCACTGCCTTCTAACTAGGCTAGTGGGTAATAATTAGGTCCCCAACTCCAGCCTCTGGGGGTAGTGGTGTGGAAAGGTGGTTCAAAATACCTCATCCTCACAACTCTAAGATAATAATGACTAATGAGTACTGCATTTATACAGTATATAAAACACAATCCTGAGCACTCTATTAATTCATTGAATCTTAGTGACAAGTCTATAATGTAGCTAAATAATTTTCCATTTTACAAATGAAGTACAGTGAACTTATCTACTTATCAGAGAAGCTGGATTTAAACCTGTATCTTCTGTTCTTAATCACTATACCGGGGATTCCCACATTTTGCTGCCCATGGGAATGACCTAGGGATCTTCAGAAAACACTGGTATACGGTTCCCACATGCAAATATTCTAATTAATACAGGGTGTGACCTGAGCAACAGATGTTAAAAAGTTCTTGGGATTGATTCTAATGTGAGGTAAAACATGGGGACCACTGTACTATACCTTTCCGCTGCTGGTCGTCCTTAGCTAGCTGCTATCAAGCCTGAGTGAATATCGGAATCACCTGAAAAGGTTTAGAACTTCAAGGCCCCTACCCCATCACAGCCCAAGGGACCTGGGCTTAGGTATTGTTTTTAATGCTTCTCAGGTGATTCTCGTCTCAAGTAGACAAAGCTAGAGACAAACTGCATAGGGAGATACCAGCTGCCTCCCATGTTAACAGTCAGTGCCCAATTGAGGGAGGGTTTTTAATTAACTCGAGGAGTATAATTCAAATGGATGGGGCACACACACAAAAATAAGAAAACGTTAAGAACCACTGTCAAATATTGCAGAGCATGGCTTTTCATTTCCTTACGGTCTTATAGGTTCCGAATTATTCTGGAAATAATAGGACTTTCTTCAACTGTCTCTGAGATTGAAATTAGTGTTTTCTCTGATGAGAAAGTGACCTAAGAGTTTCCTTGGCTACAGATTTCCTTTTTTTCCCCTTTAGGTAAAGGTATTCTCCTGGGTTTCATCTGGGGCTACCACAGATAAAACAAGGGCATTTTGCTAGCCATCCATTTGAGGCCTCATAATAAAGAAAATTTTTTTAACGAATATGTCAGAAGTTTATTTAGTTGAAAATAAAACACTAAAAGACTAACACTCAAAAATTTAAACCTGAAGACAGAGGAATAAAATCCACAAAACGTTAGGCACAGTCCTTGAAAAATAAACTTACAACTGAGCAAAGAGGAAACCTGAGGTTGAAAGCAGAACCACGTCTAAAAGGGAGAATCAAAGTGGAAATTCACATATGCCAGATCTGGTTTGGGAACCTATCCGCCAGAGATTCTCATGGATTATACAATAACAATACCTACTGAATGCTTACAGTGTGCCAGGTACAATTCTAAGCCTTGGATTTGGCAACCTAAAATCAAAGATTCTAATGTAGCAGAACCTGGCTCCCAGGATACCTGGCATTAAAAAGACAATAATTAATCAGCTTGAGGGCAGTTCTCAAGAATTTGTTTCCCTTACATACAGGCACATATAAGTCCCACATTTGATAGTCAGGAACTGAATACAGAGTCAAAAAAATATACTATCAGTGTGGGTAGTCTACATAGACTTGAAATTCAGTTAGGAGTTTAACCTGCCAGGTTCAAGATCAAAATCTCCAATAACCACATAAAAAATCCTCATTTAGCTGATGAAAAAGAAATCCTTATGCTTTAGCAACCACACAGGCGGCAGAACTGATACCTTATGAAAATTAGTTCTATATTTTTATCCAGATAACAGTCTACAAGGCAATGAGTTTCAAAATTCTTGAAAGATCAATCACTTTTCCAGATTCTAAATTACTTAAACTATATACTTGGTTATTCCTCATTTCTGACTCTACTATAACCAGATCCTAGGTGTATGTTTGCCAGCAAGAGCCAGTGCACCAGTATTTCCATATGTGCAGAATTTCTTCAGGTCTGAACTAGTTCAAAGACTCAAATGGTCAGCAAACAAGGTATCAACTGAAACTTCAGTTCAGTTCAGTCACTCAGTCGTGTCCGAGTCTTTGCGACCCCATGGACTGCAACACACCAGGACTCCCTGTCCATCAACCACCCCTGGAGTTTATTCAAACTCATGTCCACTGAGTCAGTGATGCCACCCAACCATCTCATCCTCTGTCATCCCCTTTTCCTCCTGCCTTCAATCTTTCCCAGCATCGGGGTCTTTTCAAATTAGGTGGCCAAAGTATTGGAGTTTCAGCTTCAGCACCAGTCCTTCCAATGAATATTCAGGACTGATTTCCTTTAGGATGGACTGGTTGGATCACCTTGCTGTCCAAGGAACTCTCAAGAGTCTTCTCCAGGACCACAGTTCAAAAGCATTAATTCTTTGGTGCTCAGCTTTCTTTATAGTCCAACTCTCACATCCATATATGACTACTGGAAAAACCATAGCCTTGACTAGACGGACCTTTGTTGGCAAAGTAATGTCTCTGCTTTTTAATATGCTGTCTACCCCAGAGTCAGACACAACTGAAGTGACTTAGCAGCAGGTTGGTCATAACTTTTCTTCCAAGGAGCAAGCATCTTTTGATTTCATGGCTACAGTCACCATCTGCAGTGATTTTGGAGCCCCCCAAAATAAAGTCTGTCACTGTTTCCATCGCTTCCCCATCTATTTGCCATGAAGTGATGGGGCCAGATGCCATGATCTTAGTTTTCTGAATGTTGAGTTTTAAGCCAACTTTTTCACTCTCCTCTTTCACTTTCACCAAGAAGCTCTTTCATTCTTCATTCTGCCATAAGGATAGTGTCATCTGCGTATCTGAAGTTGCTGATATCTTCTCCCAGCAATCTTGATTCCAGTTTGTGCTTCGTCCAGCCCAGCATTTCTTATGATGTACTCTGCATATAAGTTAAAGAAGCAGGGTGACAATATACAGCCTTGACGTACTCCCTTCCCGATTTGGAACCAGTCCATTGTTCTGTGTTCAGTTCTAACTGTTGCTTCCTGATCTGCATACAGATTTCTCAGGAGGCAGGTCAGGTGGTCTGGTATTCTCATCTTTCTCAGAATTCTCCACAGTTTATTGTGATCCACACAGTCAAAGGCTTTGGCATAGTCAAAGGTATGACCTAAATCAAAAAAGAACTTCCCAAATGATTTGACAGTAAGTTACCTGCAGTTATTTATAATGAAAGAAATTTAGCATGGCTCTTACAGAACTTGTGGTTTGAAGCTGAACTGAATGCAGGTGAGCCTGTGAGAATAGGTTGGAAGCAAAGTACACACTTAGATAATACAGTCGTTGCTGTGGTTCACCCAAATGTGTGAGAGTATCTTCCCAAATTACCAGGCCTAAGCTGCAACATTTATGTTGGGGAGATACTCCAGCTTACGACTAGATGAAAACAACTGGACTGGTTTAACGTCTCCTTGAGGTCATGAGATTTGACAACACAACTCAGCAGTCAGGGAGCCGTGTCTGCTATTCACTGTTATCAGTGTATCTCCTCTATCAATTTATATATTCAATAGATAAATTAATGAGGAGGGGAGGTTAAGGTCTTTAAAATGTAACAGCCACATAACAATGAAATGCAGTGAGCCTATATTGGAAAAAAAGGCTGTTGAAAAACATCAGCAAAACTGGAATGGATTGTAAATTTAATTTTAGAAAAAGTCTATCAGTGTGATATGAATCCAGTAATTAACTGTGGTTATCTAAGGTCAACTTTGTTCTTAGAAGTAAACAATTGGGTATTAGGAGGTTCTGGAGTATAATTTATGAAACCTACTCTCAAATGATACAGCAAAACAGATTATACAGATATAAAGATAATGATGAAGCAAATGTGTAATACATTTATTGGTGAATCTGGAAAAAAGGTGTATGGAGTTCTTTCTACTACTCTTACAACTTTTCCATAAGTTTGAAATTGCTTCAAAATTAAAAGGAATTAAAATGAACTAGCTTAATTTATCCTCAACATCAAAATCTAAAGGAAAAGCAAGTGAGAAAGGGAAACAAATCTATACCGTGTCATTATGTTTCTGAGCCAGAGAGAGTGCTGAACATTTTACCAAGGTCATTCTATAGAATCCAAACAATTTGTGTTTTGAGTCAGTTAGGTTGGTTAGTCACTGAACTCCATAGTTTTGTAGCTCTGTGACTTTATTCTCTCCATCTTCTTGAGTCTAAGTGTCCTCCTCTATGAAGTGGAGATAATGCTGCCAAGAGCACAAGATGAGTGAGATGATTAAATGAGATGCTAATATCAAGTATTGAACACCTCATCTGCATACCACTGTGCTGAGGGTTGGGAGACAAATCTCTATGGGACTGTTAAGTTTCTGCAAGTCTTATGCAAAACCCAACTGCTCTTTGTCCTGGACTATCTTTTCAAGGATGTTTGTATTACAAATAGCTTTGTGAGACAGAAACAGTGTTGCACATCAGAATAAAGGGCCCTGTGGGAAGAGTTGAAGCTTGGGGAATCCACACAAGAAAATATTGATACTCTGGCTACTACTTTTGCTGGGAATAATGAAATAATATAATCCTTTCTCCCAGGGCTCTTATAATATTTTATGCCACTGTCCATGAACTGTGGCTGACTAACTTGTAGGGTAAAATCACAAACTCTTCACAGTTTTCAATACTAAGCCCTCTGTTAATATTACATTATTAAAGCTTATCAATAGCCCTGTAAAGTTAAGTAAAACGCTGCATGGTACAAGAAAGATTTTCCATATCATCATCATCATCAATCCTTGCAATAAATTAGCAATCAATACCATCATCTGATAGCTGACAGATTAATTAAAAGCTGCCAAGAGTAAATCTGTTACATTAATGAAAGGACTGGAGTTTGAATTCTTTGCACTTTTAACATGTCATCTCACAGTTTTAAAATTATGAACTTATTTGGAGAAGCTGAAAAGTCTATTACATCCTAACAGGTATTATTCAGGCACTTTGCTGATCTGGGGAAAGAAAAGTGAAGAAAACATGCTCTCTGTCTTCGTGATGCTTATAACATACACCAAAACAAGTAAAACATGACAAAATAATCAACTCAAAAGTATTATGACAGAAGCAGACAAGGGACTGAGATAGAGAATAACTGGAGGATGTATTTATCAAACTATAGTTTGTGACTTGGGAATAAATTCAGTGAGTTACAACCAGCATTTCTGCAGAAAAATGAAGCAGTACAGAATAGAAAAGAATGCACACAAATTACAAACTGTGGTTCTGTGCAACTTCCATCTAGTATAGGAAGTCACAGTACAAAGTGCATTTCTTCAAGGCACAGGGAATAATCTATACAATCTGAATGTGATGGCAATGGAAAGAACTTACTAGGTTGGAAAACAAGAATATTACAGTGTGGTTACAATCCTACAGAAAGAAGGGCTAGAGCGGCATGAATTACTGTTAAGGTTCTGACAGTGAGTTTGTGTAGTTTTAAACAGATAAGTGATCTGATTTATGTTGCTATAAAGAGAATGCATTGGAGAGAGGGCAAGAATGGAGACAGAAAGACCCATCAGAATGCTGCTGTAAGTAGCTGATACAGGTGACAATGGTAGTATGGCTTGGGGTGGGGGAAAGAAGGAACAGCAGCGATGGGAAAAGAATGGATGAATTCAAGATATTATTTTGAAAGCAGAATCAAAAGAACTTGATGAAGTAAGCATCAGAGGTATACTCTAAAGAATCAGTCATACCCAATTACTGTGGTTCCATGAGCATGCCATGCTCTCTTATGTGTCTATGGATATGCTGTTCATGAAAAATCCTATCCCCACCAAGCTCTCACTCTCCTCACTTAGTATACTGTTGTTACTCAACCTTTCCTCAACAGCACCTTTTCCACAAAGCCTTCTCTGACACTAACAGGCTATCCTCTCCATATTCCCTCAGCATTTCACACATGGTTTTAATACAGGGGTTACAGACTGCACTGCAGCAACCTGTTTATACGACTGTTTCTCAAGTTACTCTGGAGCCATGCCAGGAAAGAACCCATATTCCATTTACTTTCAGCTTTGGGTCTGAGGTGCTTAAAAACTTTAGGTGCTTAGAAAGTGTTTAGAAAACTTTAGACTCCGAGAACCAGAGAAATGGCAATATAAAAAGATCTCAGCTGGGTCGTTAGTGTTGAAGATGGAAAGATGAGACCATGAACCAGTCAGTGGGAGTGTCCAAGAAGACCGGGTAGGAAGACCCTGAACTCACCTCCTCCCATAGGTATAGCAAAATTACAACTATTTACAGATCAACTATTGAAGAGAAAGACCTGAAGACTAACAGAAAATGTCTTCTTACAATTAACGATATAAAGAAGGAACCACAACTACAATGGGTAGGAGAGGTGGAGAATAGTATAATCAAGATCCATACTCCCAAATGAACAGGAAAATTACAAGACCAGAGGTTCTTCCAAAGGAGCGGGGGATCTGAGCCCCACATCAGGCTCCCGAGCCTGGAGGTCTTGCACCAGAAAAACAAGTTCTCAGAACATGTGGCTTTGAATGGTGGAGGGGTTAACTTTCGGGAGAGCCAGAGGTTTGCAGGAAACAGATTCCACTCTTAACAGGTGCACACAAAATCTCATCCACGCTGAGACCTATGGCAGAAGCAGGACTTCAAAAGGAACAGAAAATAAGTGAGTGAGCCTGCACCAAACTAAATAACTTTTGCACCGCAAAACAAAAAAGGTCACCTACTGAATGGGAGAAGATAATTGGAAACGATACACCAGACAAGGGGCTGCTGCTGCTGCTAAGTCACTTCAGTTGTGTCCGACTCTGTGCGACCCCATAGACGGCAGCCCACCAGGCTCCACCGTCCCTGGGATTCTCCAGGCAAGACTACTGGAGTGGGGTGCCATTGCCTTCTCCAGACAAGGGATTAACATCCGAAATATATAAAGAATTCATACAACGCAAAAACAAACAAAAAAACCCAATTAAAAAATGGGCAGGGGACGGGAACAGACGTTTTTCCAAGATATACAGAGGGCCAACAGGCACATGAAAAGATGCTCAACATAACTAATCATCAGGCACATGCCGATCAAAACAACGAGATGTCAATTCACATCTGGCAGAATGGCTATTATCAAAAGACAACAAATAAATAACAAGTGTTAGTGAGGATGTGGGGCTTCCCCAGTGGTTCAGAGTTTAAAGCGTCTGCCTGCAATGCAGGAGACCTGGGTTCCTTCCCTGGGTTGGGAAGATCCCGTGGAGAAGGAAATGGCTTAGTCTTAGTTTATGTTGTCACACAACTCGGTTACATTCTGTTTAATGATCAGATNTGTGGGGCTTCCCCAGTGGTTCAGAGTTTAAAGCGTCTGCCTGCAATGCAGGAGACCTGGGTTCCTTCCCTGGGTTGGGAAGATCCCGTGGAGAAGGAAATGGCTTAGTCTTAGTTTATGTTGTCACACAACTCGGTTACATTCTGTTTAATGATCAGATTGTGCTCCTCGCCTTCACAAACTAAACAGCACAGTGTATAGGAAGGAGCTGATTTCAAAGTTAGATCTCTGTTCATGAACCAACTCTTTGGTAGGTTATTTAATCTCTCTGAATCTCAATTTGCTCAACTGTATCACAAGGTTAACACTTCTCTATTGTAGGGGTGTCCCAAGGTTTAAATGTGACTGTGAAGTAATTAGCACAAATATACTCAATACATATTTATTCCTGTTTCCCCAGCTTGCTTTCTCTATAAGGAAGGATACAGCCTTTGCAAAACTAAACACAAAACGTTTCTGGTAATGGCACTATCTTGACCTCAGGGCTTTGAATGAAAACTAACTTATATACACACAAAAGCTTGGACACTGAGGTCCAAAGCTACCTACCCTAGACATAGTTTATGTGATTAACATGTTTTTATTATTCATGTTAGCATGATTTTATTATTTCTTTGCTTTCAATAGCATGATTTTACTTTTTTGGAAGAGTGAAAAAGAAACTATTTTTGATGAATGTTAATGTTCCAGTGTTTTATTCCCATCCTTACTAAAGAGTTGTTTAAATACTGAAACTAATTCTCCCTAAAACCGAGTTCCTCTGCCAAGTTCACGATTAACCTCTCAATCCAAAATGTTATTCCCTTTCTTGTCTAGCACCTGATCCCCTCAAGACTGAGGAGGAGCATCAAAGAAAAGGGACTGAAACCAACCAGGACCTTGTGGGTCCCTCTTGGGTATAAAAAACTTTCTAGTTCCCTTCAGCCCTCTAGCTCTTCCTTGAGTTCCAAATAGGCAGTTCCAAAAGTTATAAATCTGGAAAGTGAGGGATTACAGAAAAAAAAGGAAAAGCAGTCAATTAGGCAGGGAGAAGGCAGAATCCTAATTACCCCTCAGGGGATACACAAAACAATCTACTTTGAATTCCTCTACTGGAACTAGACGTCCACCCAGGTTAAGGAGGGTAGCTACCTGCTAGCTAAGAACTCGGACTGTTCAGAACCTAAGGAATGAAGATGCTGATCCTTTCTGACCCTAGTGATTTCAACTAAACCTTATACTCTCAACCACTGACTCACTCTGATATGGAATTCACCTGCTCAAGCACCTTCACGAAAATGCATAATACCTTTAGCTTAAAACCTCCCCGATTTTGCCACCTGAGAAGATACTGCTCTGGGAAAGGTAACCCTTGGCAACCCCCACTTCTCCATACTTGAGGCAAGTAATAAATCCTTCCTTCTCATCTTTGGTTTGGCTGCGTCTTCTGCCTCTACACCCCTCAAGAGGCAAACTGTTTTCCAGGAACAATATGCCTCAGAATCAAGAAAAATAGGGCCTCATGTTACATTTGGAGTTACCAAAAATAACGCTAGGACGGGCAGCAAAAATGACTGCAAGAGAAATGACTAGTTTTGAAGTTAGCTCTTTTCAAATGGAAATTCAGATCCATCATCAACTACACTTAAGAGAACGGAACACTAACTTCTACAGGGTCTAGGCATGGCCCACTGACTTTCTATCCAGCTAACGCTCACTGAGCTGCGGGGCGGTAAGCAGTGAGCGAAGCAATGTGCGCCTTTCAAGGTTTACTTTTCACCCTGAAAACTGATCTGGGCCGCAGGCTCAACCCTTGACCGGGTTTGCCTCGGCCGCTCCAGCACCCCCTGAAAGTCGAAAGCAGGCGGGAAAAACAAACAGGGTATCAGCAGAACCCGCGCGGCCTCCCGGTGATTGGGGGCTGGCTCGCAGCGGTGAAAGCGGCTTCGTGGCTCAAGGGTCCACCATATGCCAGTTCCCGTGCCCGTACCTGACTGGCGATAGACCTACGGAAACCGCACGCCATTTCCGACTCCACGAAGCGGGTTCCAGCTGGAAGGTCCAGAACTTCGCTCCTCCTTTCTCTGCACGCCCCGCCTACGCGCGCCGGAAGCCCGCCCCAAAGGGTGCTGCCAGCCAATCAAACAGCAGCATGGCCCGCTTCTAACCTCTGCCCCGCTGCCGCGAGGGAGCGCGGGAAATCCCGAGTGTATCTGGAGTTCCACGGGTTGCTGGAGCCATGGCTACCTCTTCGGTATCCAAGGTATGTGGGGGCGGGCGCCCACTAGGACTCCATAGCTGCCTCATTCTCTTGTGAAGGGGGGATGAAGCAGAGGTTACATTGTCCAGTTGTACTGGCTCGAGGGGCAGGAGCGGCTGGCGGAGCTGAGGCATCTTTGCTCCGCGTCTAGTGGAGGCCAACTTTCCTTGGGGAGCGAAGACGCCGAAATGCCTTAGTGTTTTGCCTCGGAGAAGGTTTTAAGTTCTGCTTAGTGGAGGTCGGATCCCGGGAGGTTGTGCCCTAGTCTGCCCTCTTTTTACCTTCTCGTGTTTATTGTACGCCAAACGCTGTTAGGTACCGAGATACAAATGGTAAACGAAATAGACGCAGATATTTTCGTTATTACCGAAAATTGTTTTAGTGCCTCTTTAGACACTAAGTGCCGCTTAGTAATATTAGGAGTACAGCTGGAAGCTCCTGAAACTTAAGTTATGTGATAAACCTGTGAATGCAGATATAGTTGCAAAGACTTTTCTCCCGGTCAAACAGTAAATTAATGAAGGATATACGATGGATTTAATTTTTAATTTTGATTAAAACCACATTAGAATAAAATTATGAGACTCATTACTTTGCAAGACTACATATTTGGGGAAAACTACAAACCATAGGATTCAAGCATACTGAAGTTTGAGCGACTGTGATGCTAGGTGCAAATGCCAGAAGAGCTGTCACTGCTAGTATTTTTTTTTTTTTTTTTTAGGGTTGATGCTTTTTGTATTTTGCCCTGGTTATAAAGTTCATACGTTTTAAAAAAGTTTTATTGGGAGGATAGCTGTTTTACAGTGTTGTGTTAGTTTCTGTTGTTTAGTTGCTAAGTCCTGTCCTTGTACAACAAATGAATCAGCTATAGTTTAGTTCTAGTTCAGTCGCTCAGTCATGTCTGACTCTTTGCGACCTCATGAATTGCAGCACACCAGGCCTGCCTATCCATCACCATCTCTTGGAGTTCACTCAGACTCATGTTCATCGAGTCGGTGATGCCATCCAGCCATCTCATCGTCGGTCGTCCCCTTCTCCTGCCCCCAATCCCTCCCAGCATCAGAGTCTTTTCCAATGAGTCAACTCTTCGCATGAGGTGGCCAAAGTACTGGAGTTTCAGCTTTAGCATCATTCCTTCCAA